>JAFFZR010000010.1:0-26784 GCA_018397195.1 Lethrus apterus
AATCTGCTTCAGCGAGACGGGGAAGGGAGAGGAGTTATTAAAAGTAGTCAAGGAAAAAATCGGAAAGTAAAGAGGAGGGAAGTCGAAAGCAAGGAAGCAAAGGAGCGGGCTAAAATGTAAAAATGTAAATAAATAAATAAACAAATGAGAATGTATATACGAGATATGCCAAATAAAGGTCTTTTTTTTTTTTAATAGTCATCACTTAATAACAGTGTATCAATTCAAATTGATTTCTACGTCAATAACGAATTGTTTACGAAAAGCCTACGTGCTGAATTAGAATGTTTATAAATTGATTTTATGCTAATTTTCAAAGGAAATGTTGCTTGGTCTTTTCAAAGCAAAAAATAAAATTTAGAAAACACAAATTGAGTTAGGGAATAGGGATTTTGATAGTTTTGAAACAGTTTGAGAAATGTGATCAGACTGATCAGTGATCATAACGAAATGAACCACCAAAAATCATCCAATCACGCACGTAAACTTTTAAGAGTATGTAGATGATGATATCAATCGTAATCTGTCTAACCTTGAAAAAAAAATCGACTTCGTCTAAACCAACGAAACGAAATACCGGTTTAATCGTTACGAACTTTCGCAATACGTTGTTAAAAATAGTCGTGTAACGCACGTAGAACGTAAAAATGTATGCAGTTGTACTGTGTATGGTTTTGTGCGTTTCTTATACGGAAAGTGCAAAAATTCTAGGTGTATTTCATCCGGTTGCACACAGCCATTTCACAATTGGATTTCGTTTAATGAAAGAGTTGGCCGATCGAGGACATGAGGTGACTTTGGTTAGTCCTTTCTTACAAAAAAATCCCATCAAAAACTTACGCGAGATACAACTGACCGGCTTTATAGAAGAAGCTGAACGTAAGTGTTACAATCTCAAACCAAAATCAATGCAAATCACCTGGAGAATCTTCTTTAAAAAGTTCTCAAGAAGGGAATTTTATTGATTATTGATGCTTTGAACATTTTTCCCACACAATTCCGTATCGACAGAGAGTTTATTTAAAAAAAAAAAATTAAACTTAATATGCAAACCAAAGGAGACCATTTCAAGTTCCTTCAACTAAATTATAAAGATTGTTTGATTTTTCCAGATTTAGAAAATTGCAATGCTCCAGCCTCCAGATTGATTTATTAACAAAATCCGATCACCTGAACTTCCAACTACTTGTTCAATTTTTTTATCACTTTACTTTGTTAATAATTAAGACAAAAGAAAAACCATACTTAAAAGATTTTTTACCAATACATTTTTAATTCCTAAATTGTTCACAAAATTCGAATTTTTTCTCTAATCGCTTGCATATAATGCAGAATTGTATTCGTTAGACTGCGTTGGTTTTATTTGACAGGATTGGCTTACACGCATATCATAACAACGAAGTATTTATTTCAGGCATAAGCAAAGGAAGGAACCTATTCGACGTTGGAAAACTACCAGCAATTGCAAGTATCGCATTATTAGGAACTTTCGGAGAAATGTTTTTGAACATGACTCTTGGAAACGAAAACGTCAAAAAATTATTGCATTCCAATGAAACATTTGATCTAGTTATCGTCGAACAATTCTTAGCAGACGGGCTACAAGGCTTCGCTTATCATTTCAAAGCGCCATGTGTATTAGTGAGCACAGTCGGATCTTCAATATGGACAAATCGACAAGTAGGAAATCCAGCACCGCCATCGTACATACCCCAAATGCTTTTAAGTTACTCATCGAAAATGAATTTCTTCCAGCGCGTCTACAACGTAATCGTGACCATCGTTCACGAACTATACGATCATTTGTATTTTCTACCGAAACAAAATGCCATTTTGCACAAATATCTACCGGATGCTCCTCATCTAAACGATTTAATATATAACACGTCACTGATACTTTTAAATTCACACGTTAGTATTAACCAACCGGTACCACACGTGCCCAATATGATTGAAATTGGCGGATTTCACGTACAAGAACCTAAAAAACTACCGGAAGATTTGCAAAAGATTTTGGATAATTCTCCAGATGGCGTCATCTTCTTCAGCATGGGCTCCAATTTGAAGAGCAAAGACCTACCACAAGAAAAGCTAGATATGATATTAAAAACGCTTTCGCAACTTAAAAGCAAAGTTTTGTGGAAGTGGGAAGATGATAATTTACCTGGACGACCGTCAAACGTCATCATAAGAAAATGGTTTCCACAGTCGGATGTATTAGGTAATAAATCAAACGAAAAGATTTCAACTGAATCGATGTATACAGTGTTACTTAAAAGTCAACACTCCAAAAATATATACAGGTGTCCAAAAATTAGACCGACAAACTTTAGGTGGTTATGAAAGACACCAAAACAAGCAATTTTTGTCAATAAGTTCATGTCCAAAATGAGCCGTTTTGGCACTATATGGAATCAAAGGCAGTTGATACGTACAATTTTTTATTTTATTTTATCTCCAAATAAAAAGCGGATCATCATGTAAGGCAAACTGGTACATGATATCAATTTTGTTGGATTTGTTGGCAAGGGTAATGGCCGCTTGCACGCGTGTGCAAGCTATTCCGGCAATATTCTAATATTCTAAGGAATAAGAATATATCATGATAACTTTTGATCGGCTGAAGCTATCGCTATGAGAAAAAACACGTCGATTTTTAACTTTTACGTACAAAATGTTGGTGTTATCAAAAATTCAATTCCAATGTCCAATGGAACAGCCTGTATATTTTGACGTTTTTGAAAAGGCAAAGGAGAGACGAATCCAACGATACCATATGTTCAACTTTAATTTGAAGAGTAACAAGACAGACAGCAATAACTTCCCTGCCATTTTCATTATATGTTCCTTAGTTAGCCATAAGGCAATAAACATTTTTAGGGTTAAATAGAATATTCTTAGAATATTCATCCCGTTGAAAACAATGGCAACACTTCGAACAACTACTGTAAATTCTGTGAATAATTCATGTAATAGCAGCCTTTGATTCACTCTAGTGCCAAAAGGGCTCATTTCCGGACATGAGTTTATTGACAAAAATTGCTTCTTTTAGTGTCTTTTATAACCACCTAAAGTTTGTCGGTCTAATTTTGGGACACCTGTATATCAGTTTCGAATTATGTATAACCAGATGCCATTGACATATTTGATGGAACATCCTTTTCTGAAAATTTTTGAAAAATTTAAATAATTTTAGACATGAAGTAGATCGTCTACTTTGCAATAGTTCATTGCAGTTTTAAATTAGGAGAGGTTGAGATGGAAAAGATATTAAAATCCACAATAACTAGAATGAGTGCCAGAACAAGTTATAAAGAAATTTAAGCATGAAAATCGTAACGTTACTCTGTGTATTATTATTATTAGAGACTTCTAAAGTTCAGTAGATACCGATCTATTTTATATAGTTATACAATAAAGAAATTTAGAAGAGATTTAAGAACAGGTTTAACCATAGGCTGTTGTAATCTAAATGGAATAAATATGATTATCATCATAATTTTTCATAAATAACTACCTAATGTGTAATTTTAGCACATCCTAATGTAAAACTGTTCATAACACATGGTGGCCACTTAAGTACAACAGAAGCAATATACTTTGGCGTACCAGTAGTGGGCATCCCAGTCTTTGGTGACCAACATATCAATATGGTTCAGACAGAAAATAATGGTAATGGTATTTCGATTCCTTATACTGAACTCTCGGAACAAAAACTAACATCTGCAATCAGAGAAGTCCTTGAGAATCCAAAGTAAGCATAAGCCACTTTTAATTAATACTTGTAATTAATTGTTTTGAGTAGCATTTGCTAAAGAAGAAATATAATTCCTATATACAAATTTTGCCCTAAAACTTACTATTTTTGTAGGTATTCCCAAATTGCTAAAGAAAGATCGATAATAATGCACGATCAGCCAGTTAAACCGATTGACATTGCAATTTATTGGGTTGAATATGTAATTAGACATAAGGGAGCGCCACACTTACAAACTGCTGCCGTTTCTTTGAAATGGTATCAATACATGTTATTCGATGTGATAGCGTTTTTAGCTTTGGTGGCATTTGTCAGTTTTATACTTTTCTATATGCTTATTAGGAAGCTACTGGGAAGAAGCAAAAATCGTAAACAAAAAATTAATTAACTGTTACAAAGTGTTAACAAAAATATATATATATGTTTTTTATTTATTCATTTTAATATTAATAATTAATATGGACATAAAATATACAATAAATAATTTAAATAAAAAAGTGTAACTTGTATAAAATATCACTAAACCTGACTGTTTGATTTGTTCGATCTCGACCTTTCCAAACCTGATGTTTCTTCTTCATCCTCACTTGTAGCAGCACCTCTGGTTGATGTAACTTACATGAGTTACTTATGAGGTTCATTAGGACTTTCATACAAGAATATGTTTAGTCTTGTGTAAATTCTGTATTTAAGGTATTCCACACACAAGAGTTTCCTATCAGTACAATAAACAATGCATTCTTTTCATATCCAAAGAAAATCCAACAAAAAATTTTCTTGACACAACAATGCATTGAACATGCATTGAAGGCTCACCTCCGTAGACTAACGTTAGTTTCTGGGCGAATAAACCCGTCGTCAGCAGGGCTGCTGCGAGCAGGGTTGCCAGATGGAAAATAAAAAAGTTGCCAGATCACAACCATAAAAGTTGCCAGATTTTCACCAACAACATTTTGGGGTAAAAATGTGGGTTCGTTCTGTAATTGAAATTCAAAATGATCAGTTTTTGGTTCACTCCATAATTGTATGACCAAAAAAAAAAGGTCCCACCTTGCCCAAGTCCTAAAGCTGAAATAAAGCTCCGTAATTGAAATTCAAAATGTAACATATATGCATACATTTAAGAAAGCTAAGCAATTCTTGGGTTCGAAAAATCACCAGAAACAGGAGCTTTTATAAAGGTTTTCACCAAATCACCAAATGGGACCTAAAATCACCAAATCTAGTGAAGATTCATCAGACCTGGCGACACTGGCTGCGAGTGATTAATGCATGTCGAGCCTGCGAGGTTATCGCCGAAACGGCAGTACTCTTTTGGTGAACGCCGGGCATCTGCTACCTTTGACAAGGAATCTGTGGTTGAATGAACAGTCTTCCATTGATGACTTAAAGCTGACGTCTGCGCACTGGCGAGACTGTTGAGTAGCAATGGAAGACTGTTCATTCATCTACAGATTCCTTGTCCAATGTAACAGACCTCTGATGTTACGGCGTTCACCGAGAGGTGGAGCTGTGCATCAGTTTCAAAAAATTTCTGTTGTACACCTGTGATAGTGCACAAACTTAGGGAAGTTTTAATTTATAAAATTATTACCAGTGCAATTTCAAGTGCGATTTCATTAATAATACGAAGAGTATTCATGCGGCGAACTGTAAAATAGCTCCGTACCTGATCGAAGTCTAAAATTTTTTGTGACATTTATTTTAACACGTGAAATTTTAGTTTCATTTATTTCATTGATGTGCCCGCCTTCATTTTATATTTTCGAACATGCGTCTCAGAGTCCACGAACTAATTATTACTATCCTTACATGTACTAATTTAGTTTAAAAAAATAGGGGTCGCGTAGATTCTCATTTTAAGAATCGGCGTATCTTTTTTGATTTAATTATTTCTTATTTATTTATTTTCTTGAGCAGACGAAAATTTAGGCTTGGTTTAGAGATATTCTACTAATCGTTTAGTTGTACCCTCCAAGCAAAAAAAAAAAAATACTAGATGCGTTTTTTCGAAAATTGAAAATTGTTTTATAATCGTCGTGGACACCAAACATCAACCAATTTATGTTGCATTGGAGAATTTTTTTCTGGTTTTAATCATACTTTAATTATTTCTTTTTTGAACGAAAAGAAAAATGGTCTAGGTATACCAATATTTTACTAGAGCAAAAAATTGTTGCAAAAATTTTATTTGAAAAATTTGCTTAGAATTATCATAAACCAATACCACTCCAACCTCATTTATATTTAGGTTAGAGGTTTGTTTCTTTATTTAATTTCCTTTGGTAGAAGAAAAAGAGTGCTAGATTTTCCGATATTGTGCTAGTCGTTTATTGTCGTCCCCAAAACAACAAAAAATAACTAGGAATATTTTTTCGAAAATTTAATCTGAAAAATACGGCTTCATTCTGAAATATGTCCGACTATTTCAACAGGTGATAGATGACGTTAACCCAAACCCCACTCCGCATAAACGGCGGTTCTATGTTCATTTCAAATTTTCGAAATTTCATTTTTTTTATTGGCATTCGATTCCAAGTACGGACCTGTGTCAATTTCAATTATTGAAGAACTTTCTTTGACTGGGTTAACGTGAAATATTGCGAAACAACCTTTATTGTCAATAATTCAGCGTTATTTTCATATTTTACTCAAAACTAAAATATTTTTTTCTGGCACTCCTTGTTTTTGCATATTTGGGGTTGAGCTATGGTCAGCTGTCCCCTGTTAAACATTTCAGAATCACTCTATGCATTTAGAATAATAAAACCCAAAACATCAACTTAACCCCATTTATGGCGCACTTTCTTCTGAATTTAATTATATATTATTTTCTTGATTTGAAAATGTTTGTTGTCAAAAATTAAAGATAAAATTTTCATTTGCGAGTAAAATTTCTTAGTCCAATGTCGCCACTTGAAACATAAAATATTTTATAACGTTTATAGAATTTAATCGATGTACTTGTTTATCTTGTAGTTACGGTACTTCAAAAATTGTGTGTCATTATGTCGAATTCTATACATAGAAACACTTTTAAAATTAAGTAACAAAAAATAAATAATTGTTATTATTATTTAGTAAGAAATCAGATTTATCATATTAAAAATATATAACATTACAATAATATTCTGAAATGTAGTACCGCTATAATTGTGTAATTTAATAGGTATCTTTTGGCATAAATTCTATTAACATTTTCACTTGTGAATTAAAAATTTGATAAAACATTGACCCAAATGTATAAAGTCACATGTAACCACTAACCACACGCAAAGATAAGAAAATAATTACATTTAATTCTAGGTCTGTAGGTTGGTTGTTGCATTTTATACGATTTTATAAGGAGGAAATCTCATTGCCGATGGCAAGGTCATCGGCAAGTTTCAACACGAAAAATATCTGCTTATTGGAACGAGATCAACAGATATAAGGAGTCTAACAATGTTTTAAATACGTTTTACTACCTGAAGCTCCAAACAAAATAAAACAAATCGTGTAACCATAACTCATTTGCAAATTAAACAATTTTGTGACGGTGTTTAATTAAAAAAAACAATATGTTGTGATTATTATTTCGACCTAAATGAATATTTTTTTAATAAATAAAACATTGTGTATTTTATAGATTTTTCGATTTATCTAATTTGTCCTTGCTGATTATTTCTGATAAGTTACTACAAAAATCTACGTGCATTCGTTGCAAACACTTTTCGAGTAGGTTGATAGAATTCAAAACATGATTGATTGATTTTTGAATAACAAAAATTAGGCTCAGTCGGTAAGATTACTTCGGATTTATTGTGTATCGATAGTTTAGTTGGGAACAAATTTTAAATTTCAAACTCGCATTTTAAAAGCGACCAATTTATTTATTTTTTATTATTTTGTACAACAGTTATTTATCATAATCATCGATTTAATTCATTAGATAAAAGTTGTAAAAAAATCTGGGCCACTCCTTGTTACGACTATCGCACACTATTCCTAAAACTGCCACATTATATTTTTATGGTTCGATAACAAACAAGAAAAACGATTTTCCGTTAAATTTTCATTCCACACATTTCCGTGATTTTCAATAGGAAACGTGGGAACGTTACTCATAATTGTTGAATTCTTTTCGAAAAAAATCTCACATTATCTCTGTTTAATTATGGAGAACTCGGCAAGGTAAAGCAATTGTAGGACTGCTTATAAATTATTTATTTATTTGCAATCGCAAGTGCTCATAGATTTCTTCCGTAATTGGATGTAATTATGCAACCTTCGCAAACGGGTTGTCATAGATAATATATTCAATTAATGTGTTATTGTATTGAAGTTTTCGAATTGATCGTACCAGACGATATGCAAATGTCAAATAATGATATGCTAAGGTATGATTAAGTTGTATGACCGTTCAATAGAATCAAGAATATAAAATAATTGACATCTATACAAAGGGTGTTTTCGTTTAAATACAAATTCAGAAAACCATGACTGTCGAGATTTTATCGATATATGGGGAAGGGTTGTGTTAAGCAAATTTTTGAAACTTTCATTGCTTTCCAAAAAATTTCTATGTAATACAAAAACAATAAAATGTCAATATCTTGACACTCTCTAACCTCTAACGTAAGATGGTCTGAGTATTGAGCGATACAGTATGATTTTGTCAAAACTCTGAGTGCCATTTTGTACCAACTTTTCTTGTCCAGTAATACATATTTAACAAATGGCGAACTACAAATATTGGAATATGGTGTCCCTCAAGGTGCTGCTTTAAGACCTATCTTGTTTAATATTTCATTGAGTTGGATTTAGAGAGCCAAGAAAGAGAGCATACGTTCGATACCTATTGAGCAACTTTTATTTTTAATAAACTCAATTTCTGAAAGAGAATTATTCATAATCTTCCAATCTTGGGGCTTAATTTAAGGGCTGTGCATATTCTTTAGGATTCCGTAAAGCAAAAATTAATATATTCGAAAATTAAAACCGCAAATACAAATTTTACATATCTTCCATAGCAATGTTACCAACTTTTTTCCACAAGTCCCTCAAGACGTCAGACGTCAAATATGTAGTCTCTCTCTCTCTCTCTCTCTCTCTCTCTCTCTCTGTCTCTGTCTCCCCCCCCCCTTTTAGAAACATTTAATGATCATTAGACAAATTTTTTTTACACGTATATAGGGTGATTTTGAAATAGGTTACTTATCTCTTTTTTAAGCAGAAAGAAAAATGGTCTAGGTTTACCATTATTTTATTAGTGGAGCCTTCAAGAGCAAAATAACTGTTGCAAAACGAATATTTTTTTAAAAATTTAATCTGAAAAATACGAGTTCATACTGAAACATGTCCAACTGTTTCAACAAGTGATTGATGACCTTAATCCAAACCTAAATCCGCATAAACGGCGGTCCAATCTTCATTTTAAATTTTAGAAAAATGTCATTTTTGTATTGGCATTCGGTTCTAAGTACGGACCTGTGTCCATTTCAATACGCATCGCGTTGAAAATCGCAAATACAAATTATATGTATCTTCCACAGCAATGCTACCAACTTCTTTCCACAAGTCCCATCAAATATGTAGTTTTTCCTTTCTCTCTCTCTCTCCCCCCCTTTTAGAAAGATTTAATGGTCATTGGACAAATATTTTTTTACACGTATATAAGGTGATTTTGAAATAGGTTACACTATTTTAATAGATAATGGCTGGCCCAAACCTAAATGTGAAAAAAATCTTCATGTTAAGTTTTTGAAATATTCTTATTTTTATGGGCATTCGGTTCTAAGGTTCTAAATGCGGTCCTGCGTGCATTTGAATATGTGTTGCTTCACAAAGCAGCTTTAATTTAGCGAGAGTCTCTGCCAGAACTGATTTCTACAGAGTTTTCCAAAGTTACTAGTCTAATTCATTATAAACTTTTGGATTATTATCGCCCTGCTGATGTCACTTGCAATAGTGAATCGGCAACTAATGTCGAAATAACTTGGTTTCAGTCCGGATATAAAAATATACATCAGAATACTTTCAATAACGTCAAAAATAAAATTAATTTTAACTCAAAAATTTTCTTAATTATTTCCATTTCTGTTGTAATCAATAAAATACGTTCTTTCCAAAAATATCAAAAAAGGAGCAATTTAAAAAAAAAATACTTGGTTACCATAGCAACGAATCATAAGAACAAAAAAAATGTATAAAATAATAAAAATGTGTTCTTCAAAATCCTGAATATCCATGGATGGAGTTACAAAGAGGAAAAATAATATGAATTTACAAGTAAGTAAATATCTATAGTCAAGTCCTAATGTGTTTTTCGACGTTTTGAGGAAAGCAGAATTTTTTTACAAATAATAACTTTTTTCTGTAAAATGCTTATTAAAAAAGTTTTTCCTCTTTGTAACCCCATCCACGGACATCCTGTATTTTATTAAAATCATTTTTCCATATAAGCAAGTCAAAATTCCAGACCACAATTACATTAAATTGTTTATCCAAAATTCCTAAGGAAATTAATGGGTTTGTGTCGTAAAAGAAAATTAAAGTGTGTGTTTTCACAATTAACACAAATTAACAACACTATCACAACAAGAAATATCTGAGAAATTTTACTTGCTAATAGAATGTGGAACACGTTGTAACTCTAACGAATCAAATTTTATCTTTGTATCAATATAAAAACTGAACAATATATATAGTCATATGCAACATTAGAATATTTTATACTGCGTACATCGAAACGTTTTCGAATAGAACAAGCCCTATAACATTAGAAGTTTTCTGGCACAATAAATTGTGGTAGGGTGCCACGTGTTGAACTTATTGTGTTCTCAACGACAAAAAATACAGGTAAACTACACATGCGGAAGGTATAATGACAAAAGCAATATTTTATCCGTACCGGTTCAGGTAGATTAAACTTTCTTCATGCGACAATATGACGAGCTTTATCTTCGAAAATCGAAGTACAACCAAGTTGGATGTAATAGTTACCCCATAAATTGTCCTAATGGTTTAATATAATATCTTTAGATATTTTTATTTGTACATCAATTTTAATAGTCGATGTTATCTCAAAACTAAATCCGCAAAAACGACGGTTCTATACATACACCAAAATATGAAATGTTAGATTCTAGTTTGGCAACATTTGAATTTTTTAGTCTACTGATATTGCTAAACTTTATCAGTTTTTTTTGTTTTGGTTGAGGTATTTAGTTTGACAGGGATTTGATTCTCTTTCGTGTCCGGCTCGGTTCAATTGCGAGTCAAGAGCTGCCGGTAGCATTCATCGTTGGCATATAATTAACGATACTCTACAGGTATGGGCGGACTTCTGGAGTAACAAACTCTTTCACAAAAATAAAAAAACACACATTTACACTTAGCCTAATCAGCTAAAAATACATACTGTGACCCAGATAAAATTTATTTGAATCAATGACCATTAACCCATTTTCAACCAAACCAACCAGAACATTCTTTTGTGAAAAAATTGTTCTTTAATTTTTTACATTTATTGGATTTGAAGTCAAAATAAAGAAAATTTATCTGGACTTAACGTCCACTACATGATGAATCAAAAATCACAAACTAAAAGTTAACTTGTTAAATTTATTACTTTTGCTATTCATTTGCTATTTATTTTTTTTTTGTTGTTCTACTCTTTCGTTCGAGGACTAAATTGACATGTAATATTTCATTGACACGGGCTTAAAAGTACACATTTAAAATAGTCGGAATAATGTCAAGGTCGTTTGTTCCGAATATCGATCATATTAATTTCGACACTTTCTATCGTAATAGCCTTTATGTATTCAACCAATTCGACTTTAAATTCAAATACGACTGGCAAAAAGAAAAATTAATTTTACTCAACAAACAAGGAGAAGTATTTTGAAAATTCATTTCTATTGGAAACTTTCGTATAGAGTTGTGCTCATTTATAGTGGGATTTATTTAATTAATTAATCTCAAACGAATTACGCTATGTTACTCAAGTACAAGCATACAAAATACCACATTTTCTTTGATGTGAAAGATAAACGGTGCCACGAATCCCGTAATGTGTCGCCTCGATTCTAGAAATGCCAACCATATTATAACAGGCACCAGTAGTCTACAAGATTAGATCTTATTCATCAGCGCTCGCACGGTATGTCAACCTTACCATTCTTGTCATGTTTTTTAATAACAATCTAAATAAATGCATTAAATGATTTTATTTTATCTAGATTTTCTGATGTCAATAATAGATTACATACACTTTAATATAAATATTTTTTTATTTAAGAAATTAAAAATAAATTAATTGGGTTAATAATAATAAATGGGCTTTATTGGCCATCGACCATCTTCATCTTGTTCAAAATTAAATTAAATATTTTAAATACAAGTTTTATGTACGGCCCTGTAAGGTCGTAATCACAAATTTTTCGTAAGCATAAAGATAGTCGTTTTTTAGATTTAGGTGTGTGCCTAATTATTACAATTGCCACAATTTTAAAACTTTTATATAAACTATAATTTACTGTAATATTATTCGAAGGCTTTGACGACTATGATTCAATATGCATTCCTAGATTCCGAATTATAACCATGGGATTTAAAAGTAATGTTCACTGTTGGTAATTAATTTTAGTTAACGTAAATGATATCTTGTAAATTTTGAAAATTACACTTTATTACAAATCACTTTCAAATTATTCTTCAAAATAACTTTGTTTGCAAAATAGGAGAAATACCATAAATCAGAAATTTATTAAGATATATACTTGTGTAATTATAATTACACAAGTTGTGGCGAACGAACGTTTAAAAGACTATTCTTGACACGTCTTTTCGTCGAACCGTCCGAGTTATTCATTCTTCCCAAGACATTCCATTAAGTGTTCGTTATTGTTTTAGTTATGTTTGTTGGATATTATTTTCTACGCTGAAATATTTCGTGTTATTATCGATGAACCGAGTCTAATAGCAATACCAAATATTAGTCATGAGTCGTAAATTACAAGTAACCCTGACCATTTTCGTTAAGCCCGAAAATCAACAGAGAAAGTTGTCGAAATAATTGGTTTAATGGCACCGACCGCTTCAGATCAGCTGTTCGACGAGACAAAGGTAAACAAAGAAAAACCTTTTTATTTTGTTCATGTTGTGTATTTTAAAATTTTAATATCGGCGAAACACAACAAAAGACACTTACGCATAGCTCTTTATTTTAAACTAAACAAACAAAAATTATTTAAAAAATTGGTGTACCACAAGGTTTGTTATTAGGACCATTATGGTATTTTATTTATACAAAAGAAAATCATATCACATTATTAATATTATTATTTTTTTTATGACTGAGAATGGTGCCTAATTGTGTATTTTTTTTGTTTTTTTTCAATTACAAACAGTTCCAGTATATGAATTAATTGATATTTTTGATCAATTTTCTTTTTTAAAACCCAAAAGTCATTTTAGAAAGGTTGATTCTTTTAGCTGAAGTATTATATTTTTAAATGTATTTATTTATTTATATTCATCGCCAATAAATATCCTAAATAGTGGTTACATAGTTCATATTTACTGAAAGGGAAATTGGAAGATGTAACGATTTCTTCGTTCGGATATTGGTGCTGGTTAATCCCCAATGGTGTAACATTTTTTCTTCCCAGTTTCGTTTCTCGCATTCGTTTATCCATTTTTTCGTTTCCATAGAACCAACTGTTCTTGTATTCTTCACCGTCGAAGATTTCATCTCCCGTTTATTATTTCATTTAAATATCCCTTCTATCTTTCATAAACATATACCTTTGTATCGATTGCTATATTTAGATTCTTGACCTTATCTGCTCTGAGCTTTGCTCGTATAGCTCGTTTTTGCCGTCTGCCATTTCACCTCTGCCCATGCTATCTTGCTGTCCTGCTATCTTGTACATTAATTTTTTTCCCAGTTTGATATTTCTGTTTGCATTTTTCCCCTTTCTTCTTCACAGTTTCTAACCTCACCCCTCCCTCCCTTATGTATCATCCAATTGGGCTTAGTATTTATTACTTTCCCAAGTTAAATTCCAGACTGTGTTGATGAAATACAAAAATAATAAAGACCAGAAAATATGCACTGATAAACTTTAAATATTCAACTTTGAGCATACACCTGCTGTCTTTCATTCCAACTTAGTTCACTCAACTCAAGGTGATGAATAATACTGTCAATAGGAATTTCACTCATATTTAAAAAGTGAATTAAAATTAAAATTTTTATAAATAATATTTACATTAAATTACATTTTTACAAACGTTTGCAGTAAAAATGATGCGATATGGAAGAATTTACGATTACGATTTACGAGACAGATTCGTATTCGAAACCCCAAAAAACATTTATTTCATGTTTACAGTTATATTGCCCATTCATTTCTTTATTTCTTCGTCTTTGTCGATATGTTTCCTTAGTGTTTTTTCTCTTCGTTCACAAATTCTTCTACTTTAATGTCATTCAATGCAGCCATTAGTCTTGAGTATTTTGACATAATATAAAATTTTGTTACGCTATATTCATCTTAACTTTTTCCTTCATTAACATATAAAAACTACGTTTATAATACGAAATCTGAATATCTGAAGTCAAGATGGAGGTGTCAAAATAGCTTGATGCGGGAACGAAGAAGGAACAAATAAAGAGTCTGGGATCAATGGATTCCTAGGAGAATTGAGGGACGAGTGGGAAAATTGGATGCAAGGTAGACCAAGGAAAGATGAAAGAGGAATTTTCTTTTCTTTTTTAATGCTAGAGATTCTACAGAGAAAGAGAATAAAGAACAGTGGTACTGAAGGCGGTGAATAAGAAATTGGAGTTCAGGCTTGGATATCGAAGGGGAAATGATCAGCAGGAGTAGTCAGGTGGACGCGAGATATGTAGAGGAGTATAGTATACCAATAACGATTTCCTCCGCCTTCCTTTCATACAAACATCTCCATGTATTCCATTTTGCATTTTGCCTCCTTTCTATTTATTTCTTACACTCCTTTCAATTCATTTAGTCTAGTTCCATATTCTTATTTGCAACCATCCTCCTTTCTCATTGATCCAATGACATTTTTGTTCTTTCATACACATGTAGCCTGCTCTTTTCCTATTTCGTTAAATCTACCCTTTAACTCTTTTTCGCCGCCATCCACATTTATTTTTGGTATTCTTGCTTATACATATTACATTCATTTCTTGTCTGCATTTTCCTTGACTGTATGATCATCTTCACGAGTTAATCTTTCAAGTTTCAATATTGAGTTTCTTTTGCAACATTCCTTCCAGCAATATCCTCCTTCCAAATTTCAACTCAATAAATTAATTATATTTTTTCCGATGAAATATTTCTTGCAAACTTTTGTAATGATGTGGCGACACATTGTACATACAACCGTACTTAGTAATCATAATGCAAAGCAAAATATTCATAACAGGGGAAGAGGTAGGTCTTGTTTCCCACGAATGTGGCAGAAGTCAATTAAAATAACTCGAATTTTTTTGCACTAGAATTTTTAAATATCTGCTAGGGGCATGGTGTATCAGAATTGTTTCTTTGTAAAGTCAAATTTAAATGTGGTTATGTATCAAAAAGAATAATTTGAATCATCATACGTGCTGGAAATTAATTTATCATTCATGTTTTTAAAAATTTCGAATTCTGGGGAGTGCATTATTTATTATTGGTAATTTAAAAAAATATATATAAAAAGATAACAAGGAGAAATGAAAAAAAAAACAAATTAAATAATAATTTATAGTAATTATTTTAGTAACATTGCGGCTTTGATGACTGTCAAAGCTAAATGACTCATTTGTGTTGTTGCATAATTAAAAGCAATTTAAATCATTTTCTTAGTAACATATTTCATACATGTACTAATGCAAAAATACTACGTATCGTTTTCATAACTATCAACTATCTTTAAGAAAGTAGGTATGTCCTCCCAAGAAGTCTGTAATTATTTACCGGTTCATGTAGTTTGAAAGAACGTCCCCACCAACGTTTTCAAAGTAACAGCTGTTCGACATCAACAGTGGGGGAAAGGCCAGAGAAGGCCGAATGAGAACAAAATCAGAATGGTTTTAGAAAAGGTTTGGTGTTGTTTGAGTGCGGATCTGTTTTAACTGTGCTCTTTTGCATTGTATGGGAGACGTTCGCTTAGTGTCTTATCTGTCGATATAAAATAAAGTGAAAATGGTTCGTAGTTTGGCGCACTGGACAAAAACATTGAGTTTTCCTGCAAGAATTTCCCCCAATAAAACATCCAAAGAGAGTGTCATCAATGTTCATCCTGCAAGTCCTACAGTAACCCCGACTCCTAGCAATAATTCTCTGTCACCGTGTGTGAAAAATAACGAGATTAATAATATGATGAATAGTGCACCAATTGGAGAAGTTACTAAAGTAAGTTTTCAAAAAAAAAAAAAATGTTAAAAAATTCTTGGAACAAAAATAAAACATTTTTAAAATAAGCATTGAAAGAAATTCTTTTTCTTTTTATTAATGTAATTTATTTTTAGTTTATCTGCATTCACGGTCAATAAAAGAATATTATTATTATATATATTTTTAAATTTTCTTGTGAATTGTTTATAAAGGTAAAATTTTTGTTTATTATAGTCAAATACACATTTAATTAGTGTTTAATCTAGCTATAAAAAGTTAAGACAATTTTTATCATTAGTAGAATGGTTTTAGGAATAAATCTAATCCAATTTAATGGGACAAATGTTTAAAACTACCCTAAAACATACCCATTTATTATGTTTCAATGTGTTCAATTCATATAATTAATTGTACATTCTACAATCTCCTGCTTATAAGTCTTGTAACAGTTATTGCTCTCTCCCGACATGTAATTTCCAACTTCCTGTCTATAGATTAACAACTGATCATTTATTTTTTCGTTTGTGTACGTGAGTAAATTTTCGATGAATGATCTTTGAGACTTATGAAGAGAGACGTAGTGCGCACGACATCGACAGCTTTAAATAAAACATACATAAAATGAGCTTTTGTCACACATGGATAAAATTGTAATCGAGACTATTATCAAATATCTTATCTGGTTCAAATCAAGTCATTGTGTTTTAATACTTACTAATTAAGAGATTATTTTGTTGTATAAAACCACGAGTATTGCGTACATCACGATTTGGATAACATTTAAATAATGATAAGTTTATTAGCTCAGTCCGTGTGAAAGTACTTTATGCATAAATATGGAAATATTTTGAAAATTGTCTTTGTAAGAACTTTCATACATTCAATATAACAGCAAACATATTAATAGTTTAACTATTGTTTAATGCATTTATTTTTAGTTTTAACAAAGAAATATTATTCATGCTAGGCAGTATCTGAAATGCCGAATTATGCATATTGCCACAAAATAGAATTAATTAAAACGCTTCGATCCATTTAACCATAAATCCATTTTTATAAAATATCTATTTTTTAGCGAATTAATTTTTTTTAATTTCAAAATATATTCTTTATTTTTTGCAGAATGCTAGACTATTAAAAACAAATGGTGATAAATACAGGGTTGGGTTGGATTAGGATTTCCATGAAACTTGAGTTTGTAAAAATGGAAGAATTTATATTTATTGGTCACAAAATAAAAAATTAGATGAATTCAAAAAAAAAAAACATGAAACATCTGAAACCTACATTACATGTGAAGTTTATTATATTCCTTTAATTATAATGAATTTGGTCAAAATATTTTTCACCATTTTTCACAAAAAAATTATTTCTTTCTTTTCAATTCCATTTTTATCATTTTGCCCTCCTCACACCTGCTTGCTTTACTTCGTTCTTACCCCATTCTGTTTTCTTTCAAACTCCTTTCGTCATTTCCATTGTTTTTGGAACTGTCCAAAATATCAAATAATTCGTACTTCTATTTTCTATTGTTCTGTATAAAGTCCACTTTTTTCATTCGATTTTCTTTTCTGCCAGCTTCGTTTATGTAATTTTACTTCTTTACTTAAACACATGTTACGACTGTCTACGCCTTCAATATTTACAAAGTAGGTTTATAGGTAACCTTGCAATATAGGATTTTTTTTATTTGACTAAAATTCCTTTTCTTTTATTTCTTAAACCCGGTAAATGTGCCGTTAGCTAGATAAACCTCTGTTTCTTATTTCTAATCAGCATTCTGAAAGAAAATTACATATACTTAAGTTACACCTTAGATAAGAGAGATTTTACTTTCTTTCTTTTCTTCGTTTTGTCCAGTAATAGATGTAGAGATGGAATGGTTGGTCTAGTGGCTTAGTCAATAGGTCAGTAATCTCGATGTCTAAGCTTCAAATATTAGTTAAGGATATTGGAATTTTATTTCTGAGATGAAGTTTAAAATGTTTCTAACTTTGAGTTAGCCTTCCAACCGACCATTCTGATTAGGTTTTCCACGTTTCCCTAATCTTTGCAGCATATGCAGGAATAGTTTCTAACAACTGTAAGTCGGTCGTGGCTGCAACCCAAAGACCACACTCTCTAATTGGGTTCGACTTGTTAAGGTGGCAGAACAAAAAGGGTTAAATCAAATAAAATAATAAAATAGTCTTGCCTGACATTCGGTATATTTTTGCTCGTTGCAAAACTTTATGCTCGTACTTACCAAGAAGCCGGTATCAGACTTTTTAGTTTTAATTTTTTTTTCTTCATTTGATTTTTGACTACTTGGTATCACTTTTTTCTGAAAGTCTTTCGCACGCACATAAAACAATTTCTCCAATCCACCTAAAGTCCAACCCATTCCCCTTTCCAAACTTATTTTCATTACAATCACCTTCATTCGTACACATGTATAAGAACTCCAATCCATTTTCTAACGTATAAATCTTTAGCACATTTCTGCTCTTTGATCCTTTTAATGTCTTTAGGAGTGTCTCTTTTAGTTCATTATTTTTAATTTCTTATTTTCTTCCATAAACAACAAATAATCTGAAGTGTATTCATTGAGGATTTATTCGATTTTGTCTTCAGAATTTCTACAGAGGACTCTATTCTGACCTCTTGTTGTGGTCTTCATTTCTTGTATACAATTATGTTCTGGATTCCAGAGGTGTTATCTGTTCTTTTGAATGAAATTTCCTTGCAAAATTTCCTTCATCCTTCATCACCTTAATCATCTTCTTGGGTCCAACCAGATTAATATTAAGTAAGGTCAAGTCGTCTCTCTGTCCGTATTACATTTTTTCCAGAATTTTAAACCTTTCTGGCTCTGTAGCATTCTTTTTCAACATGCCAAGGAAGAACTTACTTGTAATTATCTATTATTATATCTATGTTTCCCACAACTCCTTGCTCTCGATAATTTTGCTCCATTGATTCCATCGTCCTGAAAAAATTCTCACTCATTTGGAAACAGAATTTGATTTGAATTTGTGTAATTTAACCTTTTTTCTAAATCATTTTGATTTTGTTTGGTATCATCATTCTTTTTTTATAACAGACTTGGTTTAAATGTTTTTGCATCTTTTGGCAAATCTGACGTCATCTTTACCTTTTCGATTGCATTCATTTTTTGCTAACAAATGCTTACCGGAATTAAACATTTGTCCAAAGACTTTCCTCAAAGAAGAAGGATGTTGTGTTTGTAATTTCTGCGTGCGATGAATATTTTTGACGATTCATTTACAATTTTCGTCCATTTATCTCCACATAATAACCAAAGACATCTTTGATCAACTTGCGTACTAATTTACTTTTGTAATGTCATCAAAATATTATAGTCGAAAAGTAGTAACTAACATGATGCTCTATTTAAGTTTGGAACCACCATTTCTTTGCCACAATTTAGCCCAATCGTTTGCAGTTTTGGTGAATTTTTTGTTGTAATTTACAACTGATGCACGGCGCCCCCTATCCGTGAGTGCCGTAGTGCATCAATCTGGATCTGCTTAGTTCGCAAGCCTCCTTCATTGGAAATATAATTTTGAAATGTGCAGAAGACATCTTTGATCAACTTGCGTACTAATTTAATTTTGAAATGTATTTTTTTCAAAATGATATAGTCAAAAAGTAGTAACTAACATGATGCTTTTTTTAACTTTGGAACCACCATTTTTTGCCTCAATTAAGCCAAATCATTTGCAGTTTTGGTGAATTTTTTGTTGTAATTTACAAGTGACGCACGGCGCCACCTATCCGCGAGTGCCGCAATTCATCACTCTGGGTGTGATTAGTTCGCAAGCCCGGCAGTCGCTCACAATAGCCGTACTGACGACGGATAATAACCCATAAACCAAAGTTGGTCTGCGGTTGTGAACGATTAATGCAAGTCGAGCTGTCAAATAATTTTGTTTTGTATTTTGCAATTGGAATCAAATCCAAGAACGCCTTGTTAACTAATTAAACAGAGACATGTTTAGACTAGAATTAGTGTAACATCAGAATTAAAAAAAAATTTATTGCTTGTCAGACAAAATATAATAAATTTTTATTGAAGAATATTTATTACAGTTTTGTAAACAAATGTGTGGCCCGTACTGTACAATATAAATTCAATCGAAGCTTTAAATTAAAACTTTTTTTTGCTAATTTAACTTTCATCTGAGGTTGGATTAAAACTATTAAACTTATTTAAAAATTACTTTGTTTATGAACAACTATTGAATTATCATCAAATTGATTGAAACCAAATTGTTTCAAATAATTTTTTTTCACTTCAATCATTGTAATGTAACCAGTTTCAACATCAACTTAGAAAGCTCTGTAGTATTCCATCATCTTCCACCAATGGCGACACGGCGATTTATGGCCTGAATTGCCGATAGCCACTCAATGAAATTCCATTGTCTAGTTTTATTTGATTCTCACGGATGTAAAACGGACGGAAGATTTACAAATTGGTTCTATCTTGTTCGGTTCGGTTCTTGTAACCGCGTTCTTACATTAATTAACTATTGTTAAATGTTTAATTAAGAAATCCACGTAAATTAAATTATTAATAAAAGTTTTCGGAAAAATTGTTTGTCCTTTTTTTGTCTTATTAAAGTCGTTGTGGTCAAAAATTTGTATTTACGGTGCAATTACCGAAAATTAACAGTAATCGTTTCAGCATTTGTTCCACCATTGTTACATAGTTTCACATAGTTTACCGTTGTATATTTTGTTACTTTCATTTAGGACGTTTAATAAATTTTGCATAATTATCCCAGGAAGATTTTAGATTGCCGTTGTAATTAATAGTCAACATTCAACAATAATAATACCATAATCTTTCCATTACTGTGTGGTGGTTGTCGCTATCATCAAGTTTTACATAATGAATATATTTTTCTAAACAAACAATAAAAAATAGTTAAAGAAATAAATGGACTTGGTGATAAGCATTGTTATTTTTATTTATTTATTTTATTTTTATTTAATCACTTTGTTCTGCCAACTGAACAGATCGAACCCAGACTACGATCTTTGAATGGATGGAAAATTTTACTACTTTATTATTATAATTTCACAGCTGATATCAATCAGTAACCAAGTAACCTAGACCAAATCCAACCTATTTGTTTTTTGGTAGGCTGGATACGAATAAATGCTTACGCCTTGAAAGGCATTGGGACCAATAAAAATTTGTTTCGATGATTGGAAAGCTGTAAATTTTGCATAAAGCCTGAAAATAGGTATTTTCAAAACTATTTATAATGAAAATATTTAGCAGTATTCAGGCCCAGCACGTCCAAAGCTTCGCCTGTAATTCTAAGCGACATTTTCAGGGAAATATATTGACTTCAACCTAATCCAAAAATATTCAATTCAGTTAGGTTGGGTTGGGCTTTAATTGCTATTGCGCCGTCGAATATTGGGAGCAATCAAATTTTTCACTTTTGAAAACTGGTTTCAATGACAAGAAGACGGTAAATTTTGAATAAAAAAAATTGAAAATAAAAAATGAACGTAAGGCAAATATTCTTATTATACCTCACGTTCATTTTCTTTCTAGTGATTGCTGTTGTAAGGTGTATCATATCCAAGGTTTCCTATACTATTCCACACGGCATTTTCAGGATGCCTTGTTTCTCAACCAATTATATCTTTAAGTTGAATTCACTTTCAATGTGTCAAGTCCAACTAATGAATGATTTTTATGTTCTGCCTGAAATTTTGAATACAGAATGGTTTTGATGTTTAAGTATAAAAAAACAAATTGTTTCATATAATCAGATAATATAGTTCTTGTTGGATGTAAAGGACCAGGAAAGAAACATGAAAGTATGAATAGATATACTGACAAAATATGACTTAAAATAACGAGAAAAGAAAGGCTACTTCTAATAAAGAAGAGAACATCAGTATTTGAATTAGGAAAGAAAGTTTAGAAGTAGAAGAATTTAAATATTTTTGAACAATCCTAAGTAAAGTAACACAAGAAAAAGAGAGAGGAAATAGGATTAATCAAGGCAATAACAAGAAAATATTATGCTTTATATAGACATTTTTTGATTAAAATGGTATTCAGTAAAACAAAACTGACGGTGTATAAAACAATTTACATTGGGGGGGGGGGGGCACCGGACTACCTGAATGGAAGAGGAAAGATTTAAAATGAGGAGAGGGCCAATAAATAATGGTTGGGGAACAGTATAGGCAATGCAGTTTTTGCGGAGAGGGAAGAGACGAATGGATGCATTGGTGGACTGGATGTGACGAAGTGAACCAGATGGGAAAAAATGTAGACAGATGAAATATGGAATTTTGTAAAGATGAAGATTTTTGTTATAAAACAATTTATACATGATTTTAACATACGGAGCTGAAAACCGGTTTCTGAATGAAAAATAATAAAAGACTATAAGCTGCTGAAATTAGGTATTTAAAAAAGGTGCCAGAAGTAAGGACAATAGATAAGAAAAGAAATGAAGATATCAGGGAAGAACTTAGAGTAAGACCAGTAAATAAAATAGACAAATGGATTGATCGTTTAATTAGAATGGATAACAGTAGGCAAGGGAAGGTAAAATTTGAAGTCTGAAAAATGGGTAAGATAGAAGGGGACGACCAAGAACAACATGGAAACTTGGGAAGAAACTATAGCTAGAGACGTAACTTTATAGAAGAGTAAACATAGAGAAAACCACGATACCTACGGATACATGATTATGATAAGTTTCCATATAGTACAAAGCATAAAGTATAAATTGTATTTGCATGGATTTATTTACGTTTTATCATGCGTGGGAAATTAATATACGAATGGCATCTGTCCTATTTCTTTCACGATAAAAACCAAATTGATCGAATATGCAAATACATATGATAAAGAAATCTTTGTCGCGTTTGCAAAATGTGCATCAGAATTATGTACGTTCAACGGAAATGATTCAGTACAAAAAGAATTCTCGTTTACCGATAAAACTTTTAAAGTGATGTTAATAACTACTTTGTACAGAAATATATTGCTAAAAGCGATCCTCCGGTGATTATAAAGCTAAGTGCCAATAAAATAAACGTCCTCCCACTTATGAAAATATGTCAAGTGTAAAATTTAATTGTTCTGTTCGGTCGATTGGAACTGCTGCAAATGGATATTTTCGTCTTTTATTTTCACAGTTATTTCAAATTAAACTTTTTAGATCGTTTTAGGAATCGACGATATATACATTTTTTAGATTATTATATAATTAAAAAAAAATGTATGTAAAAAAAAAAAAAAAGAATTGAAAATATATAAAAATGCAAAATAATTTATTTATAATTACACATTGTACAGCCATGTAAAACCAAAAAGTAATTATGTCTAGAAACTACAACATAATTCAGCATATTTCTACAATTTCCTGTTGGAAATTTAATATTTAATGATCAGCTTACATATTTATGAGGCGTTTTTTTTTTTACGTAATGCATTGCTGATTTTTATGTGTTGGATTTGCAATTTTTTTAAATTGTCGGAAATTGGAAATTATAAATTGTTTAAAATGTACGTACGCAATCTCGACATTCTTAAAATCAGCTGTGCTGTTCATGTCCTGTTACAGCTTTTTCAACGACCTCGCGATGTCATATCTAAAGAACGAAGGTATTTCTAACCGACTTCACGATGTTGTACCATGACGTCACCTTTAATTTATTAACCTGCAACGTTACACCACTGCGATTCGACATTCTAAAATTTTTTATAAAATATAAATTAGGATGTTTATGTCGCCATGATAATGACGAGAATGTGTTGGATTTTTTAATTTTTATTCGAATGTTTTCTGGGGCATATGTAATGACAATGACGACACGAATCTAACATGTAGACGTTAATTACAGTCACGAATATGTTTATAATAAACAATGCAAACACTAGGTAGTTTATACAGCCGGTGGCCCAGGCTGTATAAACTAGCTGTATAAAGTTCGAGCAAGTCAATTTTTCTTCTAAAGGGGACACTTGATTTAGTTATTTTCACTCGCCTTAAGTGGGGGTCATTCCAATAATTTTAAATGGAAATAGTTAATCGATATGTTGTTTTGAAGTCTATAATTTTGTTGTTACAATGGTTTTTTATTTTTGAAATTCGAACCATATTATTCTGAAGATTATTCTCCAATGAACCATCAAACGTTCCAATCAAAAAGCTTTGCATGTGGCCCCATATTATGTGTACAGATAACATCTCGTTTCTGTTAAAAAAAGTGTGCTATTATTTTTGAAAAACCTTTGTAAGTAATTTTTAACTAGCTTTAAGGACTTGACTAGAAAAAGTCAAAAATATATCTGGTTTTTAAGAGAAGGATGGCAAGTAACATTTTTAGCATTTTACCATTTTTTTCACGTATTCTTTTTATTATAGATCTTTTTTTTTCTTTTTTCTTCCAGAGATATGGTGATTGACATAAAATATAAAATATCTTTAAAGGCTAATAAATGAAAATTTTGTAATTTCAATTTGCGTTGGACAAAAGCCGTTGAAACTTAAAAATTCATTTCGCAGTGTCATAACATACAGTAATTTTTGACACTGTATTGTAAATTAATATACAGTGTGGGATTAAAGTAAGGAATATTTAAAAAAAAGCGAACTCGGCCGGTGTTTTAAAAAACGCTGAAACAGGTCGATTTTATTTTTTAAAAATACACATTAATATGTGCGATTCACTTTCCGACTTTCATTTGTTTTGTAGTTATGACGTCATCGCAAAAAATTAAATGACGACATAGATTTTTTTTAGTGGAATCCGGTAGTGATTTTTCTACCCTTTATGACCGTGCAAAAAAATCATAAGGTAGCATAAAAAAAAATTCTGAGAAAAATCGAGTTGAACATTATTATTACTATTATTATTATGGTATCTTGATTATTCAATACGCTACAAAGGTTTTAAGATAAAAACGAAATGTACTTCAACAAGAAAGTTACGTACCGTTCATGGTCTGAATTATTTGTTATCTAGGATAATATCAACATTAAATTTTCAGATCAATTTTTCTCAGAATTTTTTTAGTGCAACCTTATGATTTTTTTTTGCACGCTCATAAAGGGTAGAAAAATCACTATCGGATTCCACTAAAAAAAATTTATGTTGCCATTTAAATTTTTTTGTCACGACGTCATAACTACAAAACAAATGAAAGTCGGAAGGTGAATCACACACACTTTAATCCCATCCTGTATATGTCATATCTGTGAAGATAGAATTGATAGATAAATATTAGAAACCATCATACAGAAAAATCACCTTTTTTATTTATTATCTTTTTCCTTTTTATTGATAGGTTTTCCTTGATTTTGCAGACTTCTTTGAAAATGTTTACGGCTCGTTTTCAATAAACGTTCACATTCATGTAGAATGTCATTATTAAATTGCTTTACTGACTTACTTGCTTACTTAATTCCATCTGCCTTTAGGCGTTGGGCTATACTGTAATTCCATTATTCCTCTATGAGGATAATCTCTTTTTCCAGTGAAAACCAATATCGTTCAGTGTTTTGGGAAAGAAAGAAACAGTAATTAGTTCTGAAAAGGACTGCTATAATCTGTATGCACAATACAACGTAGAGAATGTCAAGTAAGTGAGGTTATGATGAGACAACAAAATAAATGCGTAGCTGAAAATTTAACATTTTCATGTAAATTTTTAATTCTGAACTAGTATTTTATATACAGAGTGGCCCACCGAAAATGAAACAGACACGTTTTCAGGTACTTAGACGCTTTAAAAAAAAAACGCTCAGACAGGTCAATTTTCTTTGGAAGGGGGACAAATGTTTTAGCTAGTTGCAACCCTAAAGGGGGGGTTTAAAATGTTTAAATGGAAAGTGGTATTTCCCTATCATTTGAAAAAGCAATCGATGGGCTTTAGAGATTTGTTTGAATTTTTGAATTCTGATCATTATTTCCCGAGTTAGTGAGCTTTGAATATTCAAACTTTCTTCATTTTTTGTCACCTAGGAGATTAGTTGCTTAAAAAATACTGAAACAGGTGAATTTTCTTTGCAAGGACACATGTTTTGCCCAAAAATTTTGAATATTCAGAGCTTAATAACTCGAGAAGTAATGATCAGAATTCAAAAATTCAATTACATCTGTAAAGGCCATCGATTGCTCTTTCAAATGATAGGTTTATGGTGGTCCCTCCCCCCTTTAGGGATGCAAATGAATGACTGCAAATAGCTAAAACATTTGTCGCCTTTCCAAAGAAAATTGACCTGTCTGAACGTTTTCTTTTAAAGCGTCTAAATACCTGAAAACACGTCTGTTTCGTTTTCGGTGGGCCAATCTATATTTATAATATGTATTATTTAATTAAAAAACAATCATTTCCATGTATTACGTGTATTTATTAAATATTTCTTGTACAGGATGATTTTTTGAAAACGATCCACCTGAGATATTTCAGAAACCAAAAGAAAATTAAAAATTTCCGAAAACAGGTCCACTTATATGTCAAGGGGGAAACGGTTTGACCTATGATTCACACTTTTGACGTTTACCCCTGCGGCCCCAGGAATACCTCCCCAAAAATTTTAAATGGAATGACCCATCGATGGGATTTACAGATGTGTT
>JAFFZR010000012.1:0-26019 GCA_018397195.1 Lethrus apterus
AATAAACATTTTAACATTTTGGATCACCTGTATCCCTGTATATTCGTATCTTTTATTTATTAGGCTCAATTGAAATTCCCAACGTATAACGATAATTTGTGCAACATTTCTTATATAGAAAACAATCGAAAGTAAGACATTTACCAACATATGAACAATCAATGACCCGTAAGGCAAACACAGTTTAGAAATGCCGTTTACCATTCCACACACGCATAAATACTTGCCGGTTTGCAAATCGACTCGTCAAATTCTTCTAAATTGGAACACGTCGAATTATAAAGAAAAATTTAGATAATATAAAACGTTTACAGTTTTAATGTCATTGGAAGGATTATTTATACGATCATCCATATAATCAGCAAATTTGCGTTTGCATTTTAACGTAAACCTGTATACCATTAAGAAAAATTCAAGGATATCACAAGAGATAAAACAGTCTGTTCTCTTAGAAACCTAAATGTCTCAAATTAATTTTTAATTGCAGTAACATTATATCTAAGAGCACAGTTAAGGATCTATAAATTTATAAGACGACAAAGCATTTTTTTTTATTGTTTTTTCCTAACCAACGGACATTCTTTTCATGATAATAATAATAAAAATAATGTTTGATGCCAATTAATGTATGGGACGTTCCAAATATGTCAAATGAATTTTATTGAAATATATTTTTGTACTAAGAATGTTGGTATACTTGACTGGGAAGAGTAGTTACAAATTTGTAATTATGTATAATGTGAGTTAAAGTGTTTTTTAATTAAATTTTTTGTATACAACCACAATGTAAAGTTATATTTGTTGCGCTAAATAATCACTGAAATATATTAATCTCGATGAATGTGTCTTGTTTCGTCTCAAGACAGAAACTTTAATCATACACGTTCGTGAACGCGTATCGTATATTTTCTTGGTTATAAAATGCACCCAGCATCTTGAAACAACGCAACTGTTTATGAAGAATCTTAGGACCTTGAAAAATTTCGAAAGCTCACACATTCGTTCAATCCCAATTCTATTATATTCATTCGTTCAGAACTGGATCGAGTAATCCAAAGTACAAATCCATCATACTTTGGGGAAAATATGATTTTTATGGACAAAAGCCATTAGGTTCAATTTAATTACTTGACGGTCAACATGACTGTAACAGAAAGAGAATTAAAATAAAGGTCAAAAGGCACGTCTACACTGATTGTTTTATGATTATAGAATTAATTAATTAATTAATGAAAAAATCTGTGATAAATAGATGTAAGACAAAAAAACATATTTGCAATGGAAAACAACGATATCGTTATGAATTATGTCAGTATTTGAGGAAATAAACATTGAAGACACGCCTAAGTAGCATAATCACAAGGCTCCAGAAGACATGATTATAAACTAAACGCCAACCTAAGTATTTTCAGCATTAATGCTTATAAAACAAATAATTATATTACTCAACATGTTATTTGTGGTCTGACACCTATACAGAAAAGATATGGATTTATGTATGTTGAGTTATATAGTAAAAAATGACGCCTATTTGCACTAGGACTTTATAGAATTATTTCCTTTTGAATATTATTTTTAAAAGGTTTTTAAATATATTTGTATAATAATTATATTTGTAATAAATATTTCAAGTTTTTCCTTTAGTTGATTAAATATGAATTTTTCGAAGTATTCAGTATAAAAATTTTAAGTATATTTGCGGAAATATAGAAAAAAAAAATGACCAGAAATAATTTAAAAGAGAATACGAAATTTATCTAATTTCTTTATTTTTGTTAATATATTTTCTTACATAATCGTATTATTTTCAGTCGTAAACATTGTACCCTGAGCGAAATATATGGAAAAAAAAATACCAAACTTCAGTGTTGCCAACGAGAAAAATGCTGCGATTCTCTATAAAAAAATCTCTAATAAATTTATTAATAAAAGTGTCTCGGGTTCGATTCTCTCTCGTATCAGGCTCGGTTTAATTGCGAGTCAAGAGGTGCCGATAGCATTCACCGTTGGCATATAATTAACGGTGCTCTAGAGGCATTGGCGGACTTCTTGAGTAACAAGCTCTTACTCTTCCACAATTTTTTTTTAAACACATAGCCTAATCACCTAAAATACATACTGGTGACTGGTCCTAGAAAAGATTCATTTCAATCAATGACCATTAACCCCTTTCAACCAAACCAACCATTAATAAAAGCACAATTAGATTTAATTTATCAATAACAGGTAATACATTTATGTTTATATACCAACATAAAAAATACAATAACTATAAAAATATAAAAATTCGTCAATTTTCCGTTTATTGTTTCAGTCATGAAAAATGAATTAGTTTGGTGGGGTGTATAAAACATTAAAAACTATCAACATAAAATTTAACTTTTTCTACCAAGATTTCTTTATTTTCAAACATTTTCTTAAATTACAATAAATAAATTAATTAAATATGTGTTAATTTTATTATATCTTTTTATCTATTTATAAACCGGATAAAATTAGAAATTCAATACGAATCCTGCTATTTTGTTTTTTATTTTAGTTTATTTTATTTTAGATTTTTCCAGCTTTATAGGAGGCCAGCGGCTAGCGTATAAATTATATCTGACATCTGATCACATCAGTTATTTATCTATTTTTTTCACGCAGTGACCCAGTTCGTTTCATTTAACTAAAGGTAACAGACAAATATACACTAGAGTATAGTTTTCTCAGGGTATACAATAGAACGCACATTTTCTTCCAATTAAAAAAAAAATAAAATTTCTTCTAATAATGTTATTTAGTGTTAATAGGCAGAAAAGCTACCGTTTTTAGTAAATATTTAAGGCTTTGTCCTGGCAAAATATAGATATTATATAAAACTGCCTTTTATATGATTTGTAGCCATGTTTAAAAAAAATCTTTTCTTCAGAACAATCTTAAGAGAAATATGGAGAAAAAGAATATTTAGAAATAAAATTGATAACAAAGAATATACAGCCGTGGCTGTTTCATACAATACTCACTCAAACTTTATACTGAGTTCTTCATTGTAAAGAATAGGGAGAACGTCCTTTAAGAATTCAAGTTATTATGTATTAAAAGTTGTGATTTGAATCTGATTCGTTCTTCTGGACAAATTTTACCAAGGAGGTCGTCGCTTTTTTTTTAATGTAATTTTCCGCTTAAAACAGATTGAAGCCACCTTTCATGATAAAATGTCAACACTTATTAGCAAAAATACGTTAATTGAATTTCCAAATGCTAGGATTAAACAAGTTCGTTCAAGCAAATACGTATCGTAATAAAAACGATAAAATGTAATGTATTTTGTGCATTTTATTTAAAACCAAAAAATTAATAAAACCAAAAAGAAATGCAAAAATAATGAATTCTCAAAATTAGCTAAAAAATCTACAAATTATTATATTTGTCCTTTTTACGGCGCCCAACAACAAGACGCGCGCCCTTTGCGCACACCTGATCTATGCTATTATTAAACTTTCTCAGTGTCTATTGTACAGACGTACCACTTACTATAACTTGGAATAGGAATATAATATAGCAACATTTTATATATCTATATATTTAATAAAATACACATAGAAAAATTAAAAACAAGAATAGATACTCGAAATGCTATAAAGATCACCAACTGCAAAATTCGTCCGTTATAAAGGTTGCTAAAATATATTTTTTTAGTTGTCTCATTTTGAAGCTTTCATTAAATGTATTCTTATTATTCAATATGAGCGATAGCAACGATTTAAATTTTTAAAAATACGTCTCGAAGTATGAAAAGTATAGCAAAGAAAAACTACAATAATTACTGTGCATAAAAGGCGGACATGATGAATATTTGTAAATAAGCAAATTTATAACAAGTATCTTCTTTACAAAAATGCCAAAAATTTTCGAATACACAAAAATATGAATAAATATTTAGGAAAGATTAAATGAAGGACGGTACAAACTAAACAAAAAAAAATGCAAAGGGCCTTGGGGATTGAGTGGTTGGAAGACGAAAGATAGATGGTATACGAGAGAAAGAAGTGATTAAAAGAAAAGGTAAATGTTTGGAAATTATGAAATAATAACGAAAAAGAAGAATAGGGCCAACAGCTTTTAATATTAAATTTTTTAAAAATAAATTCATAAGAATCTATCTAAAAAAATACCTTCACAATAAGTCCGGCTTGGGCATCCAACAACGATAAACACAATCAAACAATATCGAAAATATATGTATGCACATTTAAACGAACACATATCTATTATGATTGTCACTTTATTTTACTTTTATAAAGTCACTTTCTCATAATTTAAACGAAGTATCGAATTCAAAGTCCACAAGAAAGGTTCTACCGTCCGCGCATATTCGCGAATGGAACTGGAATGAAAGTCTTCAGTTGCAGGCGCGGTAACCACGTTGACTCGTACACCTTTACATTTCTTAGATTTAACAACAAACAGGTGACTTAGTTCTCCCGAACGTGACGTCATTTATTAAGTTTGAATTTACTCACGCATCGAGCAAAACTTAAACGATATTCCCGTTAATAGTGTTTTATGGCTGAGTAATCGTCAAAGCTTCAGGCAATATATCAGAAAGTGACCATGACAAAAATTTATTGGTAAATAAAGTACGGCTTATAATAAACAATATAAATGAGAAAATAACAGATGAGCTGAGTTCAGACTTAAATTCGCAAAAATTGAAGTTTTATAATAAATTATTTTATTTTTTTTTTTAACTTGAGAAGTGAATAATTTGCCATTTGCCAAGATGTAGAAAAATTATTTTATTCGGGGCACCAATATTCTTTTTCCATATCTTGATAAAAGTTTACATGTTTACCTACTTTAATTCTGTTTACTTTTTGTTTACTTTTGTAAGTTTGTGTTTATAATTGGCATTAATAATTCTGTATATACAGTTTGCGTTTATTAAAGTTTTGAATTTCTGAAATTACAGTTCGAATAAATTAATTAAAATTAATTTCGTAAACAAATAAAAAAGCACGAAACAGAAACAGGGTTAAAAAATGAAAAATAACTAAACTGTATAAACACAATAGGATAAAAAGTTGAATATAACAAAATCTAGAATAACAAATAATAATAAACTATATATAATAAAAGTGACCCAAAGTACTGCGACGATGTATCATTGTCCTAAGAACAGTGGCGTAGCCAGCTTAACTCGCGCCCGGGGCACAATACCTTTTTAGCGCCCCCCCCCCCCATTCGAAAACCATATATAATCAATTATAATAAAAATAAAAATAAAAATTATCCAGCAATTTTTTTGTTTTGCGGACCATTTTGCGCCCCTTTGTGAGTAGCGCCCGGGGCATGCTCCCCCCCTCCCCCCTTGCCCCCCCTTGCCCCCCCCCCTTGCCACCCCTTGCACAACCTGCCACCCTCTCGCTAATCCACTGCCTAAGAATGTGTGTTACATTTATAAAATATTTAGACACATTTTATGACTTTCTTTGTACTCTTTGTAACATTTCTGATTGAATAAATAAATAATTACTAAATAAATAAATTATTTTTCGCTTACATCATTCACCAGTTTTATTCAAAGCAGAATAATTTGAAATTTGTATATTGCAGAGGCAATATATCATTCATTGGTAGCATCCAAAATGTACATTTAGTAAATGTTATTTCGTAAAGTATTTTATTTTAATTCATATACTTTAATATTTTATTATATAATTTGAAAGTTCCCGCAATTTTTCTTTTGTTTACGGCCGGGTCGCACATTTTCCGTGCGCAATGAATATAGCTATGGAAAGTAAACAACAGCAGCGCTCGCGTCCTGACCGTAAATTACGAAAGAATGGCGGTTACGGCGGGAACAGCGGTGCACAATGTGGATTAAATTTTTCAATTAGCTGGCCCCTTAAGACTCTTTTAAATGTCGCAGCGGATTGAAAACTAAGATCTCAGATGCAAAATATTTATTTAATCAGGATGTTACGTGCTTGTGCATGATACCGGGTGATTTTTAATAAATGTGATTATTTTTGTTTCGTTGGCAACGCTTTTGCGGTTTTATGTTGCTTTTAATTCAAATGTGAGGTCCGATGCTTTCGTAGGGAATTCGTACATAAACACTACAGTTAATTCAATTGTAACAGACCAAATGTCAATTAAAAAATAGGTTATGAGTTGAATGCAGTCTCGCATGCCGTGGCACAGGGGAATTATTTCATTAAAATGTGAAAACCGGTGACAAATCAAAATTCAAAAAAATAGCATCAAATTCCGGGTTGCCAATACACTAAATTTGTTTCAATCATTAAAAGTCACATGGTATATATCAAAGTTCTCGCTCTACATTATATCCGTATCCAAGCATGTTGAAATCGCTCAGAATGATCTGTGTTGATAAATGTAAGATGTCACTCAGAATAATGAAAAACGCAATTAGACGTTTTAACGTTTTGAGAAATAATTCTCAAAAGTAAGTTATCAAATAAGTTGGCAACATTTTGTGCGAAATTCATAGACTAAATTATCTTTTGGCAAGAGAAATGATTGCTTTATTATTCATTTGTTATTATTGTTATAACGGAGATATTTTGTCGTATCTGCAGAATATTTTTTTATAAATTTTATATTAGTCGGTTTAAAAAATGTGCTCGAATTTGTGAAAATAGTTGCTTATATGTGTTTTATGTTTAATGACTAATGGTTAAAGTTGCTTATAGCACAATAGTGTGTTGTTTGCAGTTTTTTTGTTATTGAGGTTAAATCGCGGCAAATGCACTATTCGTTCTAAGCCATACTTTAGTAAATAATAAGAATGGTAAGTATTTTTTGTGTGTTATAGGCTATATGGTAATTGTATGTATGTAATTGCAGGTTTTTAATAATTTAATATTGGCCGAATGCCTTACTAATATTTTGAAAGATGTCAAATTTGAGGAAGTAATAAAAATTCTTGATGATGCACATTTAAGATCTGAAGGTGGTGAAGTCAAAGCATACCTGGAACGTTATTTCTCACAGGCAGATTCTGTTCCAAATATAGTATTAGAACAGGAGGCAAAAGAAATTAATAAGTTATTTCCAAATTATACTGTTAAGGAACTCGCAAGCCGTCTTGAAATTTTGGGAAATGAAGATAATAGGATGCGCATTGTGTTAAGAGAGTTGTTTAAAAAGGACAATTTTAATTATAAAAGATTATTACCGTGCGAACCAGAGCTTACTGTTAATAACAAGAAAGCATGTACCTCAGTCGACATAGAATTATACAACAGACCAACGACATCAAAAGATTGCAGCTTGAACAGACCCTGTACAGCTGAAACAGTTGAAGCTGCAGAAAGTTCTACTGATAAACAGCCCTCCGTTTGTGAGGATGCTTGTGGTTTGGCTTCCGATACCAAAGATGAAAACATTCAAGCACTTTGCAAACGTTTAAGAAAAAGCTTGTGCAATTTCAGTATGTGTAAGTTTTATTCTTTTGTAAATTATTTTTAGTTAACGGCCTAACTCTTAGATGTTGATTTGGTGCACTGTTTGACAATGACGTTCCAAAAATACGAAAATGTTAATTTTTATGAAATATGCATTAATAATGGTATAGACTTGTCTGAAGTTCCTTCACTAATAGAGCAAGAAATCATAGTTGCAGAAATGTTGTTTGAAAAACGTCAGTATATGGAAACAGACAGTAAGTTTATCAAAATTGAATTGAAATCTTTATAAAATATTTAGTTGCAGATGTGCTGGCTAACAAACCAGTAATTTCTCCTAATAAATCATCAAATAATAAACTTCCGCAGACGGAAGTAAAACGTAATAATAACAAAAGCTATTTAAAATATCCATTATTGAATTTCTGAAATTTGTAGGTAATGACGTTGACGAGGTGTTACCAATACCTAGTCCTAGCTTGTCTAACAACAAATTTCATTGGATGGAATCAGATTGTAAGTTTGTATAATATGTAAATTTTGTACAGATATATGCTCTGTGTTTTAATTTATTCTTTCTGAGTTTTATTAGTCTTCAAGGCCATGGTAGGGTAAAAATGGAGATGAAGAAGGGTTTTATTACTAAAACATGCTGTTTGATTTTAGAACAAGTTAAAGATTAGTATGTGTTAAAAGTGATAGGAAACAAAAAACATTAAAAAAAGTTTGTCTATGAAATGAACATTCAAAAACAATGAGTTATTTTTTTAGAATCACAGATATGAACTCCATGAACTTATCTGAGTTTACTTTCCAATTAGTATGTGGAAAGCTTTTAATTTTTGGTAGAACACAGTTTTAATATTTAAATTTTAATTGTAATTGTTTTTGAATATTGCAAGTATGTTTGTATTTTACAACTAAATGATAATGTGGGTTGTAAACTTGTTAAGTTAAAATAATCTTAAATTTTATTTTAATTCAACAAATAGCCTTATAAATAACTCAAAAGTTACAGATGAGGACTACGCTCTACCGTTATCTTCTCCCAAACAATCCAAAAATAATAATGAAGTGGCAAGTGATTGTAAGTTTATACAGTTTTAACTTTTAATAATAAATAACTTGATAAGATAATACAATTATCATAACTTGGGTGTCATTTTCATGAAATTTACACTAGTCTGTCTTGATATTTTATTCTAATATATACACTAAAAATTATTGTTTAGAATTTAAATTAGAACATTGCCATTTTATAAATAAAATGGATTTCTGTTCTACTTCACCACTTATATGTCTTAAAAAGATTAAAAAATGTTATTTTAGTAACCATGCATCTCAGATGCCCCATCATTTATTTATATGTAACTTGATATGAACTTTGAAATTTATATAAATTATTTGCTGTATTTAATTTTTTTAGTGGAAGATGAGTCTGAAGAAAATAGAAATAATGAAGCTGGCAATGCAGGGTATGTTACTATAAAAAATTGTTTTTTTTTGTGTTTTTAGACTTTTTTTCTAGTTTTCCAATAAATTATTATCACCAACCAATAAAGTCCGATATGCCGGGTGTATTGTAAGTCTGTAATCACAGTTATTTGTATGATATTAAATATTTTTTGCTCCTACTGCTTCTAGAAAAAATAAGATTGAAGGGTCCATAAACGCTAACAACAAGGTGTATGTATATTTTATTTTTGTATTCGAGCTTTTTATAAATTGCTTGCATGTATGCATTATGCAAATTAGTGGATTTCACTTAAAAATATTTTTTAGTTTATCATTATTTTGTTCATAGATTATTTCCACCGGTCTCACCTACCAAGATTTCGAATTGGCTAAGAGCACCGCATTTGTAAGTACATATTTGTAATAATACGGTATCTTAATTTTCTATCTGTAATGTTCGGTTAAAAGAGGCTATATATTTTATTTATTATACTTTTATGCTCCATTTATTATAATCTTATAAAACCATGAAACCTGGAAATAATGTTGGAAAAGATAATAATGAGTGAATGAAACATGAAAAATTAAAAGAACAAATTATTTGCAAAGTTGTGAAAACCCATATCATTCGAGGAATACATTTTTGCATGTTATGCTGTATAGTTTGTTATTTGTGTTTATCTTTTGAGTCATATCCTGTGATATGTTCTTTAGTGTTGTTTGTACAGTTTTAATCATAGGGAATGGAGAAATACAATACAATACAATACAATTCTATAGAAAACAGTTTACTGTATTACAATATTATTTCTTGAAGATAGTAACAGTTTCCAATGAATCAAAACGTGAAGTATTTTTGAACAGTCGGAAAAATTCTTCGTACAGTTTTGTATTTATGAAAGAACAGGTTAAATTTTTGTATTTTTATTTTGTTTTATTGTAGCTTTCCAAATACTCACGGTGGATGTAGACAAGCTGCTAATTTTAACAAGTAAGTATGTAGTTATAATTATTTGGTTTGCTATTTAGTACACATTAGTAGTCCATTAAATCGCTTAATGCTTTGCGAGATAGAGAAATGAATGATACTAATGATAATTAACCAAGCAAAACTGAGCAAAAAAACCTCCTACAGCGCACAGCGCAATCTCGATCGTGCGATCGGCGTCGTTCGGTCGAGACCCCCCTCTTGGGTTGTAAAAAGGTGATTTGAAAAAGGTTTCGTGTCGTAAAATTGTCGTAAAAATGACACCGAAAAAAGGTTCAAAAATAATTTATGATTTTTACTATTCAAGATGTGATTTGAAAATACCTTTTAAAATTTAAAACATTTTATTTTCGCTCGTAGATTCACGTCAACAATCACAGGTCCTCGATTCAGTAAGCCTGCAGTGGCTCCGAATTATTTGTAAGTACATAAATTGTTTTTAATAAGTACAGTATTTTTGACAAAACAGTATTCCCATAATTCTTCTGTAAGTATGTATAAAAATTAACATAATGAAATTTTGAATAGGATCATAGGATTGTGATTGAAATTATAGAAAATAAAATAAATTTAAATTAATTTAAAATTAAAACTAAATTTGGTTGGGAGAATTTTACGTAGTGATTTTTTAATTCGAAACAATTAATTTTGTTATTAAAGTTGCAATATCTATTTCAGAAAACCAGCAGGATTCCACCAGTGTAATAATGCTTGTTCTACAAATGGGTAAGTGCTTTATTATAATGTAATATTTACAACAACATTGGAAGTATCCAAAGGGCTAATGATTGTAGTTTTAGGCAAGAAAATGTTTGCACTTAAGAAAGAACCCTTTGTTTAATAGTTTCTCAAACGATTCATTGCAAAGGTTCCTCTCTTTTCTTCGCAATAATTCCGCAATAGCTATGATTTTTGTTGTTACTTTAGGGCCGAGTTGCACCAACACAAATAAATAATCCCTCCCCCCAGTAATCCTCTAGTTCTGTTCAAGAGAAATTGTCATTCCCTATTATGTAAAATATGTGTTTGTATTGTTTCACGAGGATGGACTGTATTTTTGTGAATGATGTTTCAAAATTAGCAAATATTCATGTATTTGGCTTTTGTGATGTTTCTTTTGTGTGTGTTTTTGTCTTTTTCTCTAATGCTTTTTTTCTTTATTGTCGTAATACATTTAGAACGAAATATACACACGTATTTCATTTCATTTCTTCTTCGCCTCACAGTCTCTCCTTTACCCGCCTAAGCACCTTTGCCCCCCCTTCCACTCTCGTGCATACATCTCCTCCTTTCTCTCTTCTTTTGTCCATCCTCCTTTGCAGTGTGACATCCAGTGACTGTACTCGTCCCTTCCTTCTCCACATAACACAGCTACCACACTCTTCTCGCATCTTAATTAATTATTCAATAACAATTAAATCATTGACATGTTGTGTTTGTACGATTAATGTGTGTTTATTAATTCATAACGTTACTGCATTATTTTAAGCTTACGATTTTTGTTTCAGTTGCCCCGATTACATTCCAATATTCACTAGCGATACGTAAGTAAAATGTGCTTTTTGTTTGCGTAACGTTTGTGTATTTTGTAATTTTGACTGATTTTATTTATTATTGTTATAGTCCAGTAGAGGTGATGAGAGCTGCAGCATTATCACATGCGTGAGTAAAAATTAATTTTTAATTAGGAACTTTGCTTAAATCTCTCACTTTTTAATACATTCATTTCAGAAAAATGTATATGTTGGGTTGGATTTGCTCTTTGAAAACAGAAGACATTACTGTCTAAACTGGGACATTTTCTGGTATACGTACGGCAACTACTATGTTTCATTTGTTCCGAGGCGAGGCAGAACCTGATTTACGTAGATAAAATTTTTGTGACTTGCAGGAATATCGAGAAGCAACAAAGAACAAAGAGAACTTCTTCAACGCAGAAAAAAAATTATTAAAATCAACCACAATAATTACACAATTAAAAAATTCAAGGGAAAAACAATTGCTTGACAGTTAAATACGATTACTTAACAGTCTTTTAAAAATAATTTTGTTTTCTGTTTTACTATTTGTTGCTATAGTTTATTTTTCCTGTTAGGCAGAAACTCACCTCAAATTTAAATTGCGCTGTTGTGAATGGTTAATAACTGGTACATTTTATGTTCAAAAATTTGAAAATCCTGCTAAAAGGATTGTGTCAATTCTATTTAACTGTCAATCGTTTTTCTTTTGAATTGTTAAATTGTTTAGTTATTGTCGTTGATTTTAGTTATTTTGTTGTGTGTTGAAGAAGTATGTATTCCTGTAAGTCATAAAAATTTTGTCTATGTAAGTCAGGTTCTACCTCACAGGAAAAAAACGTAGTATTTATCAGTGTCAGCAAATTCGAAAATGTGAACATAGCTTCAAACATTGGTTTTATATTTTGTGTAAATTTGGATCAAACCTTCATGTCGAGGGCTTAGAGCAACAACCACGAAACTCAAAAAAAACCTGATTTTGAATTATAGATGTTATTTTATATTATGCAATTTGAAAATAAACAATGACCATTTATTTTTGTGTAAGAAGCATCTAAAAACCCTGACTGGCATTAATATATAAAGACATTTGTTCAGCGTTCATTTTCAATCGCGATTATCTCAAAACAAATAAACACTAGTTAGGTAGTTGTTGTTCTAAGCCGTTGATGTGTGTTTATTATAAAAGTCCTATACTAATTTTATTATTTTTTTTTTGTTTCAGTGCTAATCAAAAAAGGCGACGTGCGACATCTAAGTAAGTATAAAGTTCTGTGTGTATTATATAAAACTCTTTACGATAGAGATCTACGTACAAAGATGTATGAGTGACCATCTGTAAAATTACATTGTTCCAAAACATTGCTCTAGTCAATGAAATTGACATCTAAATTAACGTACGAGTTTTGTCTAAACATAACAATTTTTATTTATCACATTGTACACTTAGAGAATCTAGCATATGGACAGACATTGACAAGTATTTTGACATATGCCTTACAATTAGGCAACATTAATTACGGTAAATGTGTAGCTTCTGTGCAGGGTTGAGAATGGGTGAAAATTTTCTAAAGAATCTAAGCAGCATATACAGTTATCAACTATAATGTGACGTAAAATATCACATAGACAATATAGCTATCACTTAAGATTTTGATCATTAGTACCTACATCCCGCTGCACAGAGGCTACACATTTACCGTAATTAGTGTTGCCTAATTGTAAGGCATATACCAAAATACTTGTTAATGTCCATATACTAGATTCTCTAAGTGTACCATTTCACCACAAAAATAAGTAAGTTTTGACGTAACATTTATGAAGCAATCGTTCATAATCGGGAAATGTTCTTAAAATTATCAACTGTCGCTTCATAAACTTCTGATTATAGTTAATAGTAATTCACACAAAATATTAATACCCCCAAATGTTTGTAGAGTTTTCTGTTATTTAAAATGAAATATAGTTTACATCTATGTGTAAATTTGTTACAGATATCCAAACCGTCCCTCATTTTTTTCTGACATGGAGTAAGTGTATTTAATATTTTTTTTTATCAAAATAGTACTATTACTCGAGTATAGTATATTCTCATAATATTTTTTTGTCTTCTTGACTTTATATTTAGTTGTGGTACTGAAAAATGTTATATGGTTAAAAAAATATTATCTGTTTTAATGTTAAAAAATAATATAATATTACGACCTAGTAATCAACTAATCAATCAATTAAATGTTTCTGTCGTATTTAATAAATTTTCTTATCTGCCTTGGCTACATTTAATCAACTTTGAACATTTTGTCATTTATTTTGTATTGATTTAATTGTATTAAATTGTTTTCAATGTTCATAGTTAATTATTAGTAACAATATAGATATGGATGGAGCTAGTTAAATATTGAAAAATTAGAATAAATTTAAATTCAAAATTTTTTTATAGTTTCCAACATTTTCGATTTTTTTCTTTAACAGTGAATTTGATGACTGGAGAGAGAACCTATCTGTTTCAAGTGATTCAGATTTGGAGTTTTTTGACGAAGCTACCAACGACTTTTTTGGAACCTCCATGGATAATGAAGGCGCCGGAGCGAATTTAACAGTACCAGCGCCCGTACCAGTACCAAAAAACAATAAATTGGCATCCCAGTTGATGGAGATGTTTCCTGATGCTTGTCCAAATTATATCAAGCTTTTATGCAAGGGCAAAGAGGATAGGCCTCAAGTTGTCGAGGAACTTGTTGACAGAATCATTAGTGGTAAGAACATAATTTTATGAAATTTTCATTAAGACAACTTCATAGTCGTTTTTTATTAAGGCTTCTGCGATCATTGACCAATGTTGTTTCATTGTATACAGGGTAACCGCATTTTCATATTACTTACTGACTTACTATTTTATAGATACCAACTATCCAAAACGTGCTAAAAAGGAAGAAAGTCCCGAATTGGCCATGGATGCAGACAAACAATTTGCACTGTTACAAGAACTGTTTCCTGATGCCGATCCCAACTATTTAAAATATCATGCTGAACTGTACGCGGAAAACAAAGAAGAACTTGAAGTATTCATTGAAAACACGTTAGAAAAACGTAATTATCCTACTATAAAAGATTATTTGAGGTAATGTCAATATCATAAATATTTTTATCAAATAATTATTTTTTCCTTTTCATACAGAAAACAACAATTGTCTGCTCAGGCAAGGCAGTATACAACAGAATTCAATATTGAAGAGTTTTTGAAAGTCATCCCTGATCCAAAGAAATATTTTAGTAATAAAGAAAGGAAGCCAGCTCTTTCCAACACAGATGTAAATACTGCATTAGAACGACATTATGCCTTATCTGTGATGAAGAATATATATAATATGCTAACAATTCGGGCGATTACTACTCATTTGACATTTAATTCGTGGAACATAGTAAAGACGGCGCATGTTTTGGATAAACAAGCTCGCGAAGGCTTATACGTTATGAAGTCTAAGAGAAAGGTGACCGACTTGGGTAAAGTCACCATACAAAATATACCTCTATTGCAAGAACTCGCATACATACAGCATCGGAAAGATATAGAAGTATTTTTAAAAGAAGAAGCAAAGAAAGCAATTGCAGAAAGGTTGAATGCAAAAAAAAATAACTTACTCCTTACTTGTGGTTGTTGTTTTGACGATGAAGTCATGCCGCAAGATGTTGCTTCTTGTGAAAAGGGTTGCATTTTTTGTAAAGAATGTATACAGAAGAGTGTTGAAGTCTTATTTGGCGAAGGAAAATTAGATTTTCCTTGCCTTAGTAGTTGTGAGTCTTATTTTAATTTACAAACTTTGAAGGTAAATGTTTATGTACATAGTTCGTACATTTTAAACAGTTGTAAGTTTGCATGTGTAACTTTCATCAAAATTTGTAGGTTGTATTGACACCTAAGCTATTTTCGAAAATGGCACAGAAAAAGCAGCTGGAGGAAATTAAGGCTGCTGGAATAGAAGATCTTGAGTCCTGCCCATTTTGTGATTTTGCGACAATCCCGGCGTCTGAAAATAAAATATTTCATTGTATGAATCCCGAGTGTATGAAGGAATCTTGTCGTCTTTGTAAAGAACCATCGCACGTGCCTTTACGTTGTGAAGAAATAGAAAAGGATGATGACGTTAAAAGGAGAACTTATATTGAAAATAAGATGACTGAAGCTTTGCTGAGGTAAATTCAAGCAAGTACATTAATATATCTAATGTGTTTACTATTCTAGGAAGTGTTATAAATGTGGATTCTCATTTATAAAGTCTGATGGTTGCAACAAAATGACATGTAGTTGTGGTGCCAAGATGTGCTATGTATGTGGACAACCTGTTTATGATTACAAACATTTTAACGGCCAGGGTGGAGATAACTTTAATTTGTAAGTTTTTTTGTGAGGTTAGTTTGAAACAAACTTATTTATTCCCTTCAGGTGTCCATTGTATAGTGATACAGACAAATTACACCAAGATTTAGTTCTTAAAGGTGCTCAGTTAGCCAAAGCAGAAATTGGGGTTGATGAAGATTCAGCCAAACTAAAAATTGATCCGACTGCTGATGTCGAAAAACATTATAAAGAATTACAAAAGAAGAACAAACACACAATACCTCCTGGAATGCTGGTATGTTGAAAATATTGTGTCCAATGTTAAATTTGCAACAAAAATGTAAATTTTCTAGGATATGCCTAATGTGGTAAATATTCCTGGTAACGTACGTGTTGTGAACATAAATCTTCCATATTTACAACAGAGGCAACAGGTAGGCCGAAATATTAATCGTAGAGTTCATCGTAGACACTTAGAATAGATAAATTGTTATTATATTGTTTTAACTATATTTTATTTTCCATGTATAGTTTTTTTTGCTCTAGAGAATTAAGTTTTAATCATTACTATTATTTACTTACTACGTTACCGCATTCATATAAAGATGTAAGTGATAATTAGATTTAAGTAAGAATTTATATGTATTTTAAATAGAATAAATTTTATACTGTGTTTTGTAATAATAAATGTTATTTGTCTTATGGTTAAACTTGTTCTCAGGAAAATGACTTTAATTTGTCATATGATAATAAGATTATAAGAATATTTTTCTAATGCAATAAAAGTTTTCTTAATTTAGCAGTTTCTTTTTATTTCAGATCAGTGCTCTTTTTTCTAGAAAAAAGGTGGGTGTTGTTTTAAACTTTCAAAATCATAAAACCTCTTATTCCTGTTAAGTAATGGGGAATTTGTGATCCATTAATCAACAAACAACAAAACGTAGATTGTTTAACAGGTTATGTTATGACAGTTGTTTCTCAGGTTGACATGTCAGAAATAGCAGTTTGAATTTGGCAATCTGTCACAATTTAAATATTAAATTTTAGGTGGTGATTACCCCATTTGCATTCTCTGAATCCGCTTTCGTACGTCTATGTAACTTCAAAAGTGGCTATTTCGATTAGTGCGCCATCTCAAATGTGTTTATAATATCTACTTGTGTGGAAAGAGGTATAACATTATAATTTACAGTTTCCTACTTTTGCTTGTCTTATTGTAGCGCCATTTGTTAGAGGAGTCGCCGCATTAATGTTTACAAATACGAAAAATCATCCGAAGGATCTGTCAAACAACACGTGCTCGCTAGATTTGAATGTAAATAGCTCCTTAAGACCCCCTGTCATCGATCTTCGGACGTCGTGCTGAGTAATATGTAACATCAGACACGTATTATCTTGGCGTCTTTTTAAATAGGATCAACAAGTGGCGGGCGCCGCGACGACAGCGCCGCTATTTGCGACGTTGTCCGCGCCACGACGCGTCCCTCCACCTGTTTTGTATGCCTGCATTCCGATACAGCGACGGTTCTTTGACCGACGACTTTTATTTGTGAAATTTTGGTTATTAAGTTTCGTTTGCTGTGATTTTTTTTTAAATTTTGGTTGTCTATGTGTGAGTGTGCATTTATAATTTTGCTTATTATTGAGTTCTTAGGTGAGCTTTTATTTATTTTTGTTTGGTTTTTGCATGACGAAGTTTTTTTTTGTGATATACAATTTAGGGTCACGAGACGCCTGGCGTCTGTTTGTTGTCCCACCACAATACAGTTCTTATCTCACAACAATATGAGGAAGAAATCGAATAATTATTCTGACGTCACCTATTTACTATGTTGAACGTTGGAAACATAGTACCTGTTGCACGAAATGTTTTAGTTGATCAATTAAAAGTTAGGTTAGGTTAAAATAAAAAATGTTTAATCCACCCCCATTCCATTATGATTGTCATGATATATAAACAGGGAAATCGTGCATTTTAATTTAAATAGCAATAAAAAAATAAAAAACAATTTTATTATTTCTGAATTTATTTTAATCTGGGAATAATAACGTGGGTATTTATTTAACAAATGTTAATGTTTATATGTTCTTTGCAGCCCATAAGAGCGCTTACCATAGACGTAATAGCTTAAGCAACGCCCCAATAAGGTAAGTACTTTACAAACATACATTTTGACATGATTATTACTACGTTTATATTTTTTATATTTTCATAATTTTACACAATAAATATTTGGTTCGCAACTAGGAAATCCCACGTGAGGCTTCTCGAACACAGATGGCGCCATAATTCACGTTTTTCGTACTGTGGCAGAAAATTTAAAATTGTTTGAAGTTTCCTTCGCGAATTCAATAATTTATGATGTTTGCGTTGTTGACAGTTAAAATATGTATAATTTATGCAATATACGGTTTTGATAAATACCATTCCATCGATTAAATGGGTCATTTCCACCAGAATATAAATTAGGGTGGCTAAAATAAATAAAGGGGAGTCGAGATCAATAATTTACAACTGTGTAGAGTTTTATGCTAGTCTCATATGTACCTACTGAAATTACTGGTTCGCATTTTTACAATCCAGAAATTCTCCAGAGATTTAGTTTCAAATAAATGTTCAATGATATAACGGCATTGCCCGAAGTATAATGCCTATTTTTCATGAGGTTTAATATTACATGCATTTACTTATTTTTGTTTGATTTGGTTTTTTTTTTTGGTCGACAATCAAAAAGAAATGTTTTTGCGACCAGTAGATTAATAATGTAACATTAAGTGCGCGGCTTATATTTAAGATTTTATCAGAGGTTTGGTTTTGACAAATAAGTGATACTTAAATTGATTTATAGCAGTTAATCACAAGTTTGAAATAGTTCCTTTTGTAATTTAACTTATCGTGAAATAATGTCAACAAATATTATTTATATCTAAGCTTATAAAATAAATGAAACTATGCGAAAATCTAAACATATTCTGTTTGTATTTATAATTGTGTATCTGTGTGTTTCTGTCATAAAGAGTCATCTTCAACTACATTTTTCTTATGGGCGCCAGACTGGATTTTAATGTCACGTAATGGTTTTTTTTGGGGGCAGAAGCTGTATAACATTGTGTTTTTGATTAATTTTTTAAATTCAAATGATTTTAATTTAATTTTATAAATAATACTAAACATGTTATGTATAAATTTTTAAAAATGTAAATTTATCTTAATGACAGTTTCAATGTTATTAATTAATATTATAATTGATATTATATTATTCTGAGTAATTAATGAAATGTTAATATTAATAAACGGATATTTATGCAAAAATATGTATCGTCAAATCATATTTTGCATTGTGTGCGCTGAGGGAGTCGCTAATATATTTTAGATGAGTGCGGTGTATTTTTATGTCCCAAACCGAATCTATGTAAGTTTCTTTTACATTTACATTCGAAAACTCATTTCTGTACGTTTTATATTTAATAGCGTTCATCGTATATATTTATATCGTGCATTTCAGGGATATAAATATCTAAATGTGTATACGTATATATTGTCGTTTACAACCCATCGTATATATTGCATCTTAGTAACTAAAACTTAAGGGGTGACTTTTGTATCGTTTTAAAAAATAAAAAATTCCCCGATCATCTGCGGCCAAAATCCTCCGACTGGTCAACTTTTGTTTTTGAACTCGCATCTTTTTTGATAGTTGGCAATTGTTACCCCCACTCCGCCATTTTTTTTTAAATGGCAACCTATATTTTTTATGTTTTACTTCGTTAGGATTTTTAAATCTGTTTTCAACTGTATACAATTTTAAATAGGTTACGTAAGAAAAAATCAAGAAAAACGGTCTTAAAATTTTAGTAGAAAGATGAATGAAATGAACAAATTAATCCAGTAGATCCACGATACGGCAAAATTTTACTAAGAAAAGTTTTTCCGGATAAGAAATTATGGTCCTGTACAAAATTTCAGGAAGATCTATCAATTTTGATTAAACCGTGTTATTTTGTTTAGATATTTCATTCATCTATCTCTCTATTAACACTTTAAGGCCGTTTTTCATGATTTTTTCTTATCTATTTAAAATGTTATATCATTGAAAACAGATTTAAAAATCCCAACGAAATAAAACATAAAAAATATATGTTGCCATTAAAAAAAAAAAAGGCGATGACGTCATCACGCAAAGGAGTGGGGGTAAAAAAATTGACAACTATCAGAAAAGATGCGCGTTCAAAAACAAAAGTTGACCTGTCGGAGGATTTTGGCCGCAGATGATCGGGGAATTTTTTATTTGGAGTGTTCCACAGCCAATGACCTTACTGTAGTATACAGTGTGGATACCACTTAAGGGATAAAATTAGTTTTGGCGTTATTTTAAAAAATTATGAAAACTGCTCGGACAGGTGAATTTGTAATCTGAATGAAACGTCTTTTAAATTAAAATTTGAATGTACAGAGTGATTCATGTATTTGCAGTAATAGTTAGTTTTTTTAAATAGAGTATGAAATGTTCTGTTTACTATTAATATATTTTTTTTAAATTTATGTATTTCTGTCTTCATCACTTAATAACATTTAAAAAAATTTTAATTATTCGCTGCTTCGAAAATGTGTTCTCCAGTCTTAATCTTTTTATTTTTGTTTCCCTTTTGTTCCCGAATTCTGAGATAAATTTTATTATTTTTGTTTTCTGCTCGTTTATCTACAGTGTGTCGCACTTTAGACGGCACCACCCCTGTATTTTTTTTATATATTATCGATTTAAAAAATTTCTTTTTCCCGATCATACCCCTCACTAAATTGTACTTTTAGTGTATGTTACTTTCCCTCACGGTAAAATGCTAGGCTACTACGATTTAAAATAAACAGTAAAATTGAAGAAGTCGTATTAGGGATTTTTTTATCAAAAAAACTTGTTAATGAAAGTTGTTCAGAATCGTTCAAATAAGCTAAATCCAATTCATTAAAAACAAACAAAATTGAAAATCTCAAAAAATGTCCAAATGTACACATGCTAATTGCGATTTAGTTGAAAATACGGTTATTTAAGTAATTAAGCATCGTTTTTTGTTTTTGTATTGAATTAAAAGAGTAAAATAACAAATCATGGCCAACTTGTGAGATTATTACTCGCATTTTTTGGACTCAGAAATTTTTTTAGAGAGATTTTCAATTTTTTTTGTTTTTAATGAAATTTTGGATTTAGCTTATCTGAACGATTCTGAGCAACTTTTATTAACAAGCTTTTTTGATAAAAAAATCCCTAATACGACTTCTTCAATTTTGCTGTTTGTTTTAAATCGTAGTAGACTAGCATTTTACCTTAAAGGGAAAGTAACATACCCTAAAAGTACAATTTAGTGAGGGGTATAATCAGAAAAAAGAAATTTTTTAAATCGATAATATATATAAAAAAATACAGGGGTGGTGCTGTCTAAATTGCGACACACTGTATATTACATTAAATTAATTATTGTTTTATTCTTAAAACTAATGGTTGAAATTACATGGTTATAAAACATAAGACTTACATTAATTTACATTTTGTGAACGAAAATAAATTCAAACAATTTAAAACACCATGAAGCCCATTTCTACATTCATGGCCTTTGCAGGTGTGCCCAGTCATTTGAGCATTTAACGCATGCGAAAGTTGATTCAAATTACATTTTGAAACTAACCGTTAATAACTGAAAAGCTATTACGAATTCGACATACAGATCATACCATAACGATGTTGGACTAATTTATTTTCTAAATATACATTTGGTAACCGTGCGTGTTATGAATTTGTGTATATTTGCCTTTTCGTTTAATGCACGAAAACCTTATGATTCGCTGACGCGTTTAGTAAAATATTTCGTGTGTTCTCTGCATCTGAATTTATTGTCGTTAAATGTTGCAAATTGACGTTCTAAGGTCGCTTTTTTTGTTCGCAATCGCAATGATATAAATTGAATTGCAGACTACAACTGTTGTTTCTTTTTTTTTTCATTATGTACACGTTGTGGTGCCATTCTTGTCAAATAATACGTTGGATTGCGCAGCGGGATTTTAATTCAGAATGTACTCTTTGTATCTGCGATATTGTTATTAATACAATGACAGATGTGACTCGATAATTTATATTGATTGTATGCGTGCGATATGTAATTTGTATTAATTGCGTGAGTTAATTATTAATTTTAAATTGGTCGTGTATTTGTTTCTCAACTGTTTCTACTTAATACCATTTTTTTAAACATTTGTTTCGATATTGTTTATTGTGTCGTTTGAATATTTTGGATACAAATAGTAATTAATTAATGAGCGTAAAGACGTTCGTTACGAATATATATAGATTTTTTTTTGCTCAATATATAAACGTTCTTAATGATAGGTTATTACGATCACCATCAAAACTGATTTTATGTATAAGTTGAAAATGACATTTTGTGCGGTTATAAAACTCAAGTATCCTTTGTGCGTCTGCTTTTATTACTGTTCCCTTATTATTTTAAAATACAAACGTGCACCGTATATTTTAACGATTTGACTTTCTAAAATAACTATAAATCTCGACGGGTGTTAATAGGGAAATAATAAAACTTAAAATGCAAATGATTGTGATTCACCCCTAGACGAAGTCATTGTGAAATCAGCGTGAGGACACTCTCGGGTTACCATCGAGTGCGAGTCTGTTCGACCGTAAACCGCATTTATGCACTTCTTGACTCGGTAATTTTATTGTTAACATTTCGCGAGCGCTTACTTGAATTTGTATTTATTCTTACCGAGTGGTACGCATTATACTTGTAGATTTAATTAGTAGTAAAGTTAATTATTTTATTTGTTTACTCGACGCGGTTCGTCAAAATTTGAATTTGCAGAATAATTAATCGAACATAATTTAATAATTTTCATCCATCTGTAGTTTTCAAATTGCGCACTATTATTTTTATTCTAAAGTTTAGGTACGTTAATTAAGGTACACCTGATAATTTATGTTATTTTTCAAGTTTCAGTTAAGTTTGATCCACAGGATTTACTCACATTTTAATTTCTTGTAACAAAGCCCATTACATCTTAAAGTTGCGAGTATTTTTTTTGTCTAAAAGTGTTTTTATTCAAACTTTGTCTAAAATCTGAGCTTTGACAAGTTCATAGAACTTGAATTACACAAAGTAACGATCGATTATATTTTTGAAATACTGGGTCATTCTGAAATATATTAAACTATTTCAACAGGTTACGTTAACCCAAACCCAAATCCGCAAAAACGGCGGTTCTATCTTCATTTTAAATTTTCGAAAAATGTCATTTTTTATAGACATTCGGTTCTAACTACTGCCCTCTGTCTCTTTTAATATGCGCCGTGTTGAAAATCAACTTGTAACAAATCTTGTAAAACAACCTTATCGATAATTCGTCGTTACTTTCATATTTTATTCAAAACTAAACATAGGACCGTCGTTTTTGCATATTTAAGGTTGGACTACGGTCTGCTATTAAAATAGTGGTACTTATTTCAGAATGACTCTATATTCATTCTCAAAGTTATTATGTTTTTAATTTGACAATACAGTGTGGTGATAAAGTTTGGAACAAAATTCATAAAAGCGTTTTATAATGTTTTTAAGAAAATCGCTCGGGCAGGTCAATTTTTGTTTTTAAAATGCTGTCTTCTGACGTTAATTTTTTTGGAATGACGTCATTTGTTTTTGCACAATGACGTCATCATAATTTTTTTTTTAAATGACAACCCCCACTTTTTTCTTCGGTTTTTAATAGACCTTCTTACTATTAAACGGTGATGTAAAAAAATTGGTACCTCACATAACAATTTTTTTGAATAAATGACACATTTAATTTAGATCGTCAGTGGTTATAGTTTAGTAAAAATAATAATCGTAAACATTCTAAATTAAAGCAAATAACAGTAATTTATGTATCTAAGACGAAGAGTGAAGCTTTAAGGTGCAATGACGTCATTATCGATTTTTTTAAATGACACCTCTTATTTTTTTCTTTTGATAGACCTCCTTGATGTTTAAGTGGTAATTACCGAATTAAATCTTTACATAAGAACTTTTCTGAAAAAAATAACATTTTTGCTTCAAAAAATTAAAATTTTTGTTTAAAAGAAAAAATTTAAATGTGTCATTTATTCAAAAAAATTGTTATGTAAGGTACCAATTTTTACATCACCGTTTAAGTAGTAAGAAGGTCTATTAAAAACAGAAGAAAAAAGTGGGGGTTGCCATTAAAAAAAAATTATGATGACGTCATTGTTCAAAAACAAATGACGACATTCCCAAAAAATTAACGTCAGAAGACGGCATTTCAAAAACAAAAATTGACCTGTCCGAGCGATTTTCTTAAAAACATTATAGAACGCTTTTATGAATTTTGTTTCAAACTTTATCACCACACTGTATGTTGCAACATAAACAGATTTCTAACATTTTCTATTTATGTGTTTGATTACAATTAAATCTCACATCGATTTATCCGAAATTTTAACTAAATGGAAGAATTTCCACGACGAACTCTCGAAACGCAAAATAGCATTTAACCTCCCATTTCCGCGAGAGATTACATGTAAATATTTCGGGCGTTCACGGTGGTTGTTCTCGACCTCGGCGACACCCCTTAAACATCGCGGTGAAAATTTGCGAAGCGAGGGGGACCGACAGAAATTTTTTGCATGGGGTGATGATACACGTATAAAGATTCGTGCGCGCCCCGTTGGGGTGTTTTGCGACAGGTTGCATCGCGCTACGAATCTGTAAGCGTCAATAATCGTCATCCTCATCGACGAATATCAATCTAAATGCTGCGAATGAGCGGCCCACCCACAGAGGTCGGTGCTGTGCGTGGGGCCCGCATTGGTCCTTTTCCCTAAACATCTGGAGACCCGCTGCAGGCTATTATTTCCCCGTTTAGGATTTGTTGATGTTCGGAAGCTTTGGATTTTATTATTGTAATTGACTTAGAAATGTGTATTACTATAAGATTTTATATTTTAATCTGCTCGGAGAGAAAAAAATCATAATTAACAAAAATGATGTAGTCAAAATTTTAATAACCGCTTGTACAATTTTAAACAGGCGAGTTAAAAATAAAAATACACATTTCAAATCGCCGCAGTGATATTGAAGCGATTTTGGAGTAACGAGTTTCCTACTTGTTTAAACATAATCGTCCATATTTAATAAAAAAAAAAATAGTTTCGCATTAAATAACATGAATTCAACAAAATAGTTTTGTTGTTTCTTCCATTTTTTGCTTTTTCCCTTTTACTCTCCTCATTCTCCTATCGAACACACTATTTGCTATTATATTTTGATTCAGGTATTTTATTACAGTTGTCATGGGCATCTATTTTCCGCCGTATCCACTGTTTCTAATTCTTCATTAAGATTCTAGTATTTTCTTTTTTTGCAATACAATTTCTTTAGCCTATATTGTTCCTTAACGTTCCAAATTTCCGCAACATACGTCAACATATTGTTTGAAACGATTGTTTCAAACTTTCCTCAGATTCAGCTGTCTTTTTGTTTCATATCCATATCACATTACGAACTCTAAATATATCTTTGAAATGTTACAAAATTTGCCCTACTAAGCCCAGAAACGTTAAGTGATTTGGCGATTGTTTTCAAATAATTGATGTTTTAAGTTTTTGGTCCTGTCAACTTTATTTATTGATATAATTGTGTACTACCAAAATGTAAGCTTGTAGGTTGGAATTATTCTGTTGTGTCCTTTAATTAATAGTACCATCACGTCGCTCACGAGAAATACCTTTGCATTGAACCTGCCGATTGGGCATTGGAATTGCAGTTTTCATAACTATTGCATTAAGGAAGTTTGGTGGTAAAAGTGGTCCCTCATAGTCGTTCTTATACAGGACGTTTTTTGAGTACGCCATTGTAATCAGTAGAAAAAACTACACATTTTTGATGTATTGACCAACACTGTAGCTTCCCTACTAACAAAGTTATCACATGTGAGGTGACCTGTATTAATGTCGTCGTAGCTCTTTTGTTTTTCATTTCTGGGTTATAGTAGTATAAGAAGATTTTGTGCAAAATTTCATTTTCTACCGACTGATACATAAATATACAGGGTGTTCCATTTAAAAAAATCTAATTATCTGAGTTGGCTCTGAAATGTGATGCGCAATTGTTTTTTTTTTTTGTGTGAAGCATTGTAATCAGCGGAAAAATCACTGTATCTTTGCTAATTTAACCGATTCTGTAGCTCCAAAAATAACGAAGATAGCAATAGTGCGCAGATAACTTTCAACACCCTGTATACGTTAG
>JAFFZR010000013.1:0-25299 GCA_018397195.1 Lethrus apterus
AAACAAGTGAATGATTTAATTTTTGGTGAAAATTCGGCAGTTACCGATGAAAATACTGTTACGACAGTCTAGACCTACACTTAAACGATTATTCAGAATCAGTAAATCTTTCTCCAAATTACTGCTGGCTTCTAGAAGAAAATGACGGAAAATTGATTTCTGATAGGTTGAGAAGATTTTTGTTGTTAAAAATAAATCACCTGAAACTGGAGAAAAATTGAAGTGCCTCAGGAAAACTGAGGAAAAAAACAGAAAAGCGGTTGCAAATTCACTCGCAAACCAAGAAAACTTGAAATGCAGTAAAAATTAAAAAGAAAAAAACGAGAGAAGAGACAGTTTCATCTGACTGTGGGAGAGAAAAAAAATTAAAGGAAACACAAAGAAATAGGTTCGCCCATAGAAAAACTAAAATGCAAGAAAAGCAGAAGACAAACGAAAACTTTGAATAAAAACGTGGCTTCTGAAGAATCTCAATGTTTTGTGTAAATTGAATGCACAGAAAGTGACGATTCTGAGATATTTGTTGATAATTCTGAGGGAGGCGACGATGAAGAATAAATAGAGTAGAACGAGGATAAAAAGGTTTTAGCATAATATCAATCGAGGATGTCAGTGTTCAAAGTATTCCATTGCTTTTTAATTGAATAAACTTTGAGGAAACGTGGTTTTGATTAATTATGATTACAAGATTTACCTAACGTGTCTGTTATTTGTAAACACGAAACACTATGTAAGTATCCCGAAATATCCCTTTCAAAAATCGATAAAAATAAAATTAATAAGAGATCACTGGAATTCTTTGGAAATCAGTACAAGTCTTTGGAATTCACTGATATTTATTGGAAATTTTTGGAAATCATGAAGAAATCTCGTGGAAATGTTCGCCTGCGGTTTACCATTCGCACTAAATCAATAAGCTATTTCAAAATATGTCGTCATCTGAAGGAAAAGACGAAGTGGTTATGTTCTTTTTCAGATGACGACATTTTTTGAATATTTATTAATGCGAGAGCTCATTACAAAATATGGCCTGTTGCTTATTACCAGTTGCTTATTGCTCTGGTGTGACACCCGCCTATGACTTTATTGATAATTTTGGGAGGGTACCCGTTGTCTTGAAGCGTCTTTTTGATCGTCGTGACCTCTTCCTGATATGATTACTGGGTGCTGCAATGTGTTTTTATCCGATGTAGTAACATGCTAGCTATGCCCAAGTTTGTTTAATTAGAATGATTTGACTAATAGTGTGTGTGTCTATTTTCTGTACATTCCAGTAATCTTGGACGTCTAAAAACGGTAGACATAGTGATTAGTATTTCGGACCTTTAGTTTTACCTGAAGACGACAGATACCAGAGTTATCTAAACGTCGTTTGTTTAATTTTAATTGTAATTGTTTTTTTTTTTATTTTGCGACCGCAATAAAGACGACTGGAAGACCAAAACAATAGTAATATTTGTCTTTGACTTTGAGTCTGATCGACAAATAGAATTTAGCTCAATTTTTTTTAAATGCCTTTCACATATAAATTATTAGCAAATTAGTAGTATATGAAGAATTATTTTATTCGTTTACATAAAACTGCAGAAAATGTTTTGATTCGCGCCATGTAAGCGTACTTGTTAAGTATTTCAACCGTTCTCAAACAGCGAAAAAATTTTTATTTGTCTACATCCAGGAATCTAAAATGATGTGGGGTTTGTTCTATGCGTTCAAGTTTTTAATTTATTTTTTATGTTTGATAAGACTATTTAATTAATTCCCTTAGCAAAGAGGATGAAAACCTACATAGACTATAGGCTATGTTTTGTTTAGTAATTTATTTTTAAAGGTAGTCAATTTACATAGCATCGTTTATTTTCACCCTGCAAACGCTTATGTTTCCTAACGACGCAGGTTATAAAAGCGTTTCGGGAGGATCTTCTAAGTAATAGTGATTCTAATTCATAGCCCTTCGTAATTGTTAATTTACCTAGGTTTCACAGGTAAGACGTGCGGGTAAGCGTCGTATATATTAGCAACCCCTTATCATTATCGATCCGCCAGAAACATGGTATTGTGACTATTTAAAGCAATTTAGACTAGAATTTTAATATAATGAATATAGTCCTTAAAAAAATAAAAAAAAGTTTTGTTGTTCGGATAAAATTTATTAAATATACAAATGGTATTTCAACATGTATTTAATTCTCTAATGAAAAAAATACGAGAATTTCTGATACATTTCAAAAATAAAATAAAAATGGAAACTTGACACGAATTTAATTAGTCTGTGTGTGAGTGACATATTAAAATAAAAGAAAATGGAAGCTTATAGATTTTCAAGCAGAGAAATAAAACATTATTTGAAAATAATGCAAGGAAATTTCTTTTAAATTTCACAAATATATCGGGCAATGCCATTACATTTTCATTCTCAGTGTTTTTGTTACATACATTTATAATAAAAGCGAACTCGGCATCTGATGCATGCATATGATTCCTGTGAGTATTTTATAACAAGAGCCATAATCTTGGCTAAGTTTATATGTATGAAGTGCAAACACTTTTTTGAGTTTATTGTGTTTTCTGAAACCGTATGCTACAAGCTTTTATTCAACTTTATGTTTTATTAAAATATGATAATACAATTTTTTTTAATGTTTGTATTTGAAGAATCTGGTGAAGTCCATTATCTCCGAGCATAATAATAATGCTCGGAGATAATGGACTTCACCAGATTCTTCAAATACAAACATTAAAAAAAATTATTTATATTTTTTTTTTTTAAATTAAAGCTCTAATATGATGAAATGTTTAAATCACTAGTGTTGTTGCGGTAGGTCAAAGAACGTCGATTTATTCCTAGACATTAATTTAATTGACGCTTTTAAACAATAAATTTTTCGACTTGTGATATCAATGAGGGTGATTTCACGTTTACTTAACGTAAATTATTGGGTAGCATTAATTTCCTTTAAACTGCTGATCACGTGGTACATCTTAAGCAATGTTATTGCAAGTCAGTTAGGTCAATGATATTTCAGTTGGAATAAAAAGCAGAAAAATTCCGATATGATAACAATATCCATATTTATTGCAATAATAAAAATATATGTTTGTAGCAACTCATAAGACTTAACTGATACATAACAACTTTTATGAACTATTTTCATTTGATTTATCCTTCTAGGCTTGTTGTCCGCAAAAGTTGTTTCCAGCCCAACATTTGTATATATTTAAGGTTTGTTTTTCAGTATTCTCTGTTGAAAAACACGTGTCGTTTATGAGGGATCCGTTGTGCAACTTTTCCCTTTTTCTCTTTGTAACATATTCTTTCCTTTATATTAAAGGCTCTTAGATATATTATGTTTCATATATTAATAAATATATTTTTGTTCGCATAATAAAAGATCAGATTTAACGTCGTTTCAGTCTCTCAAATCCATTTCTAATATTCTGACGGTTAAATCAAGCATAAATGGACGATATTTACATTTTTCTTTCTTTCAATTTGTTCTTCTTAAAACTTTGTGCTAAAATGTACTCAAATCAATATTTTTAATTCGTTTTCATCTTACTTGTAATGAGTTCTAAATTGTTGGTAACCTATTACCATAGTTGCAAAAGTATTGTGTAATCTAGTAACTGAATTGACCCAGTTTTGTAAATAGGGCACTGACCCTAGATCATTAACATGATGCATACCGAACATTTACCTAGCTCTTCAACTTCTACTTCATTTTTAGTTGGCACAAAATCAAGGAGATGATTTGAATTTTGAAAATTCAAATTTACAAAAAATATTATTCGAGATAAAATTAAATGAAATTTGGTAAAAATACATTTAATTTAATTTTTAATTAGATTCATAAAAGTGCCCAGATGTTTGTATTGATTTTGTTTGGCGTTTGTAGTCGTGTTTTATAAATTTATCTATCTGAGTAGTTGGAAACAATATCCTTCAACTTTTTTTTATTGTTGGAGGTTATTTGAAATCAATAAAAGTTTTCAAGATATTTATCAGTTTGATATTGCTGACGTTGCAATTTATTACATTGACCTTCCTATTGTAGTGTGACAATGGGGTTGATAATGACCATTGTATTGAATTATCGTCATTATCTGTACTATCATGATTGTACTTTGGAGATAGTGAAAAAAGCGGAAATGGTCAATCGTTTGGATAATATTAACCCTGTGCCAGTCGAATACATTTTACATTTTCTTTTTATATCGGATCCCAAATGCTCAATAAGCATTTCTATACATAGCAGAACCATAAGAAACAAACGTTTAACATAACCTTTTGATACAAAATGAATATAAACTGCACCCGTAGACTGTATTTGAATTTTTCTACACAGTAAAAGATTCGTTTTTCACGTTGTAAATCGATATTATTCATGTAGATGATAAGATATTTTCTCTTATTTTACTCTGAATTTGCGTTATCGATTCGTTTAGCATTTCCTTTAAAACTTTAAATTTTAAATTTGTGATATGGGCAGATAGTAATTTCAGGGCAATTCGGTCAAAACATTCAATGGGGAAATCAAAAAGAGTGGTTGCGAGACATTATTTTTCAAGACAAGTCTAACTCTTATTACCAACAAAGTTTTGAGAAATTTTCGCATTATAAACTAAACTGCAAACTAGGACTGTCATATTATTTTTCAATCCATTTACAACGAAAGTAATTTTTCATGTGCAACTCTTTATTTGTTAAACTATTAAGGCTCAAAATATCTTAGATGGTTTAATAAAAACACAAATAACAATTAAAATTCAGGATCAATTCGTTCGAATTATTATAGACTAAAAATAAATATGTTAGAAAATTAATTGATTAAAAAGGATCGATTGTCTATAATATATTAATGAGGAAAATAATCTTAGAAAAAATCCAAAATTGTTTTGGCGTCACATTAATGGTCATCATCATAATCCTATATCCTCTTGTTACCCTAGGGCGTCGAGATTACGAATTACTTCCATTCCCTTCCGTTACTTGCCAATGCTGTAGATGACTTCCAGTCTTTGCCCTTTTTGTGCCTCCTGCCATTCCACACTCTTCTTGATGTTCCTCTCCTGTTCCTCCATATTGGTCTTGCTTTCCGTATCTTTTTGCCTGTCTGGTCTGCGGAATTCTTACTAGATGTCCGCAACAGCTTAATTTTTTATTTTCTTGTACAGTTTTCGCTGACTACACCTTTAACCTGTCCCTTATTTCATATTTGGTATCTATTTAACTCCTATCTTCTTCAAGAATTTCATTTCTGTATCTTGAATCCTCTGTTCTTGCCTTTCTGTTAATATCCAGCCCCTCCCCGTGTAATAATATCGGAAGGTATATTGCTTAATAGAACATTTTCTGTAATTTTCCTGTATTTTTTATTTCTTTGTACAGCGTAATATGTGTGATTTGCAGATTGAATTCTTCTGTTTATTTATTTTCAATTCCTCCTTTGTCATCCGATGTACTTCTCTATTAGCTTGTTCTATGTCTCCATTATTTTCAGATCTCCTGCTCTTCGTTGCTAATAACAATCGTTTTTGTCTTTTTAATGTTTAGAAATAGATTTTGTTCCTACAGAACTTTAACCCACATTTCCTTAATTTTTCTTCCGAGTTTGTCAGTAAAATACTACGTCGTCCACAAATGCACACGCTTCCAAATAAACTAACCCCCTCTGTTGTGTTAAATTTTTCGGAAAGACATGTTCTCAGTTGGTTCTGTTCTTTTATATATACTTTTAATTGCTAAGACGAGGTTTACGCTTACTTTTTTCCTATGTAGGCTTTCCCATATTTTTCCCTTATTTATTGAATCGAATATCATGTTTGACATGTGTCTTTGTTTTTCTCTTCTGTATTACTTCGGTTATCGTGAAAAAATGATCTTGGATTTTCCTGGTCGGAAACCACACCTCTTCTAGTTGATTTTTTTATTCTTTCTCTTAGTCTCTTAAAATTCTTTCATATATTGTCGTTGTTAATAATGTTATTCCTCTATAATTTCCCCAGTTGTAGGAGTTTCCTTGTAAATCAGCAAGATTTACTTTTTCCTGATTGTTGGAAACTTGTGTGTGTTTCTCGTTTTTAAGAAGGGAATTTCCACCCATGTTACAAATCATCGTCCGATCTCGAACTTAGCTAAAATCTTTGAAATAATAGTTGCAAAATATATTTTAATCGCATTGAAAAATTCCTATTCCAATACGGATTTTTCTCAGGTAGATCAACAGTTTCAAACTTGGTTATTTACGTAATAGAATTAATGTAGTCGAACATGGTGGCTATAAATCAGAGGCTTTTTACTCTCCATTCGGAGTACTTCAAGGTAAAAATTGAGATCCTTTACTTTTTATCATGTTTATTGATGACATTATTTCCGTTATAAACGTTGCAAGTAAAATTGTAACTTTTGAGTAAATGTTTACAAGATGATTTAGATATATACATGTATGGTGTTATAATAATGGTTTAATAACATGTTTTTATTTTGTAATTTTAACTTGTTTAAAATTTGTCCAAAATTGACACATATTATTCTATATTAATGAATTTTTGTATTATGCATATTTTTGCAGTAGGAAAATGGATCGAATTTAATTAATATTCTTGACTTTACCAGTTCAAAGTTACCTTAATATATCAATTTATATTATGTACAGGGATAATAACGTTTGTGTAATATAACGAAAGAAGTGCCCTAGGTAATTAATTTCGAAATCTACCCTATAATACCATAATTGATTGCAGTATGTTAAATGTTACATTTAGTGTACTGCAAAGGCTATTTCATACATTAACTAATGATTTCCAGGAACGTAATAGAAACATTGATTTTTAGATTAATGTGTACTGACGTTTTATCTACTGCCGTATTATGTGAATTAAATGAAACTGTATCATATGCCAGAAAATTATTTGAAAATTGGATGATGAAAAATGAATCAATTCCGCCAGATTTAAAGGAAGTCGTTTATACTGCAGGAATTAAATACGGTGGAACAACAGAATGGGAACACTGTTGGAATGTTTATAATACTACAACTATTCCAAGCGAAAGGACGTTACTTTTAAAAGCGTTAGGAGTTGCTTCAGACCCGTGGTTGCTCTATAGGTAACATATGCGGTCCAAAAGTATGCCCCCCCCCCATGATAACTTTTGAACGGCTGGAGTTATCTTTATAAGAAAAAACACGACGATTTTTAATTTTGGATTCGTCTCTCCGTCGTCTTTCCAAAAACGTCAAAATATACAGGTTGTTCCATTTAAAATAAGAAAGTTGTCATCGCTTCCGGTTTTACCGGAAGTAGAATTGAATTTTTGACAACACCAACATTTTGTAAGTAAAAATTAAAAATCGACTTGTTTTTTCTCATAACGATAACTCCAGCCGTTCAAAAGTTATCGTGGAGGGGATACTTTTGGATCGCGCGGTGTAACTAGTTAACAAAGGGAAATTATATGATTATTTCAGATATCTCTTGGAAACTCTTGATCGTAATTTGATGAAACCGCAAGATGTAAAAACCGTACTGGCGGTAGTTGCGGCAAATCCAGAAGGTCGATTACTAGCTTGGAGACACTTGAAAGCACATTGGTCTACCATGCAATCTTTATTTGGGAATTCTACTTTCATGATGGGTGGTCTCATATCAGCTGTGACTGCACATTTATCTACCCCTTATGACTACTTTGAGGTAATTTTGTTACGTTAAATGTATTGCTCTTATCTTAATGCTTTAAGCAATCCTTTTAAAAACGCAGTTTCTAAAGCGTTAAACATATTCAAAGTGAAACGAAATAATTTTTGCGATACGTGCTAAATCGTATATTGTATATTAACTAAAAGGAGATTTATACCAACTTGGGAAATATTTGTATGTCCAATAAATTTGATGTATGAGGGCATTACTATCGTAGCGGAAATTTTCATTTTCTTTAAATACAAATTTTGTTTATAATAGTGCTGTTCCGTCATTCATACTTATTTATTCATATATTTAAAAAGTCTGATTTTTGCAAGTGTAAGTATTCTGTTAATAACAGATAAACTTAGAATAAACGCAACAAATTGAAAACGAGGAAGAAAATTTATATATCATAACGGATATCAGGCCTTTTTTCCGGTAAGCATTTTTCCGGATTTCGTTCGGGAAAAGACTCGATAGGCTTAAGCTGTTACTAATCCTCGATGTTTTTTCTTGAGTATCATCAAAAGAGGGTGGATATTTACTACGTTATGAAAGTACGTAGTAAAAACTTGCTCAATTTACAAGAGGGATTACAAACATCGCCTTCTTCAATTAATTTTACATTTTACAACATGTAAAATGGCATTTTTTATTCACATAATATCCTACTTTTAAACTGAGTTTCGAAACCCATTTAGTGATCAAATTCTGCTTTTTGTCATTAAATATATATTATTTATTTATTTTGAAGTTAGTATTTTTATGCGTGTTTATGACAATAGGTCTCTACGTATTTTGATGGGATGAACGTTGGAGCAGCATCGAGGGCTTTAGAACAAAGTTTGGAAACAATTAAGCTCAACATAAATTGGGTCACCCAAAACGGTCCAGAAATATATACATGGCTCCGCAATTATCTCAAATAGTGGTCCAATAAAAAATACAGTACGTTGAATTTAGTAGTCTTAATTGTGATGTTTTCTAATCGTTAATATATTTAGTATTTATTTTAAAATTATGTGATCTGTAATAAAAATAAACGTGCTAACTTTGTATTAGGTATAAATACATGTTCGTTTGTCAATGTCGATAATGGTAAACTTAAGATTTATTTTTATATATTAGATACTACCAAATATCTTGCTATACATATGAATTGATTTGTCTACTTCATAGGTATAGAGATTCACTTTCGGACTTAGATATTACTGTAAAGAAATTTTTATACGTCTATAGTATTTTTATGAAAAACTGGATCTCGTATAAGTGTCAATAATAAACAAATGAAACAAAATCGCATTTTTTATTTCTTTATCCATAATCCTGTTTCAAAAGTTGTGCGATAAAAATTACGAGAAAAATCAAAATCTTATACAAAGAGAAAAAAAAAATAATGAGGAGACGGAGAATCGTATACCTTAATTTAATCTACGGATATCAAAAGTTGGATTCGTTAACGACTAAGAGAAGTTGACAGAAAATAAATTGTCCCCGCACCAACAAAAAGTAAGTAAAATACATTGTTTTGATTAAATTTTGTTCTATTGAACCCATGTCTGTTGCTTAGATACGTCCACTATCCGCTACTGAATAACTAGCTATTCAATAACCAATTACATACAGTAATTAATTAATTTGTTATGTGTATATTATGCGAGTCCTATTAATAGTTTAATTATTTTTTATTTCAATCAATTACGGTCCAACTTAAGTATGAACGTTTGACCGTATTGTTATCGACCAGTAATGGAAACATCGTGAAATTTGATGTGATGTCCCCTTTCTCATTTTTAAACTATTTTTCTTTTAAATGTAAGTGCAGTTTTTGATACAATTTATTCTTTAAAAACCTCCGTACTACATGAAAATGAAATTTACTTAACTGAGCTTGCATTATTTATTTATTAAGTAATGTTGTTTACTAAAAAAAATTCAAAATAAAACAATGTGTTTTTAATTTGTTCAAATTCACGGTTCTGTAAATGTGGACTGAGGGAACATTACGCTTAGAGTACTATATAAAATAGATTAATAACCCGAACTTTTATTTATTATCAATCGATAATGAAGTTTCAAATTCATATCACTTGAATTAATAAACAAATATTGCAAACATACTTCTTCGGAAACATGTAGGCGGTGACTAGAACAGCGTTGAAAATGACGAAGCAAGTCATTAAATCACCATTTTCAAAACCTAAATATATTTCATATATGTTCCTTTTATATGTACTCTTCCAAGTTTCCACATCTTTATTCCATTATACAGGGTGTTACGGAAGTCCACGTAGAAAAATTTAATCATCATTATACCTCGTCAAAATAAGCATTACTTTTATTTATCATTTTTTTCCTAAATTGTTCTAAATAGAGTTAAAATTAAAAATATATTGAACCCTGAAATGACCCGCCTATGTATTTACACATCCATTGGCATAAGGTAGTACGCAAAAATTACTCGATTAAAATAGGTCGTTAGTAATAATTTCACTGACCTGATTTAATAATAATAAATGTTCAAAATGGCGTCCTTCATTATTGATGCAAGCTTGGTCTCTGCCTCTGTTCGTATTAACATCTCTGCATTTTCCCGGATGTTTTCGGCTTGCATCACATGAGCAGTTAGCTCTTCAACAGTATTAACTGGAGATGCGTAAATAAACTGTCTCATGTGGCCCCACAAGATAAAATCACACAGATTTAAATCTGACGACCGAGCTGGCTGTAAAATGGGTCCGTAACGACTGATCCATCTTTCTTCAAAATTGTTGTTCAATCATTCTCTTTTAATGTGTCCATATTTAATGTGCTGTGATTGGTTGAAGTATGATTGGAAGTAAACTCACTGACAAATCACATCGTTTGAAACCCTAAAGTATTTAACTTTGATTTTATTTTATTTTATTGACAATTAGGGGAATGGAAACTCCGCAACAAATCTGTCAAAAGTTCATTACAATGACTTTTATTATTTTTCGAAAATAAACGGATACATATTTAAGTAGACATGGTTTATTTATATTGTGATAGTGATAACATGTAACAAATTACATTTTTGTGAAAAAATTGTGTTCAATGAATAATTTCTTCGTAGAATTTTTGTGTAGCCATTGCAAGTACATTTTATTGCGGCCGCGACACGCTCACTCTTTGAGAGAAGATGTACTCAAGCCTCCATATTATTTGGCCTATGACATTATTTTTGGTTTAGGCTGTACAACCGGCGCGCTTTAGCCGCATTACCTAAAGCTTACCCGTACAAATAACACCATATCCGTCAATTCTGTATTCGTAACATTAACCATCTTTAATAATTAATTTTAAAATTTTGATCATAAATTCAACGTATACGGCAATGCAGTTGTTTTAATATTGATAACTGATAACATTGTAAACAACACAACAGCTTTTGCTCCAAAAAAAAATATAAAGTTTTTATCGCACAAAAACATTTTCACTTTCTCGGTCTTTTCAATTCATAACATGTCATTGTGCGGAGCATCAAATAAAGGGTTAGAAAAATAGTAAAAAAATATTCGCATTCAAAAACATTACAAACAAAATTTTGTAAAGACCCGCGATTTGTACGGGTATTTTCTACGTGGACTTCCATAACAAAATATTTGTTTGTCTTGGCACGAGAATCATTAAAAAAAAAAATCTCTCATGCAAAGCGATATGAGATTTAAAAATGATGTACGCGCTTGATAAATTAAAATATCTCAAAAAATGTATATTCGATTGCGAACGGTTCTTTTATTTTCAAAAAAATAACAAAAACTAAAGAAAATTTTCCATATCCGAAGCCGAATTTTCGTCGTCAACAATTGTCTATCAGTTTTGGAAAAAAGTCTATACATGTTCACTCTTTCATAATTTGAGAAAATATGAAATTTTTTTTTTTAATTTAATAGATTAAATCCAAATAAATAAATTTGAATTGTCAAATAGTTAATTAACTTTTGCAAATGAATATATGTAAAATAAATATTTATATAGTACTCAATAAAGTTATATGAGATAATCTCTATTTATTTACTGAAAATAGGACTGAATCGTCAATACATTATTTACTATTCAATTTATTATACTTCATTAGCAAGAAGGAAATGTGAAATCGTAAATAACATTTTATGGCACATGATGATTTAAAGAACCGCAAAAAAGGTGGTTACCTATATCTAAATGGCAATGGTTTAAGGTTAACAGTCTCAAAAATGTCAACTACAAATATTAAGAACAGAAAATAATTTGTTTAAAATTTTTGAAAAAACTGATTTGTGAAAAAGCAATAATTTTTCGCCTCCATTTTTCGTATTCGATAATACTCGATACTTCGATAATAAGGTCGACACCAGAATATGTAGTATTGTGCGAGACGGGACAAGAAAGGTTGGTGGTGGAAAAAGGTACGACGGTAGCAAGGTATGAAATGGAAGTGAGGGAGACGACAAAAGGGAACTGGACAAAGATAGTGTCGATGGAGATGACGAAGTGGACTGGTCAATACTGAATATGGAACGAGGAATGGGACCTCGTGGGAAAAGTTGGTACGAAGGGAAAAGAAGGTACGAAAGAATTCAGAAAGGGAGAGATATTTGCACGTACGGAAGGGTTCCAGAGTATTTAAAGGGGAAAAGAAGTAACCCAGACGAAAGCATGTTCGGTTCAAGTGTGGGAGAAAGCAAATAAATATTGGATGGGGGATGAGTATAGCAAAATGTAGGTTTTGTGGAATAGACGATGATGAATGGGAGCATTGGTGGGGAAACTGCAACAGACGACTAGATCTGAAGGAGGATATGGGAATGGAATTTAAAAGGGAACGTATGCCAAATATATGCCAAATATATTGAATCCACTAATATTTTTATCGATATACAAAGTTTGGTAAAAGTATTTTTTTTTTAAATATACGTTCAAAATATTTTGCAGACGATAATTTTTAACTAATTTTTGCATTGTCAATGACGTCTGGAGAATTAATCATATTTTATTTTTGTAAATTAATGTTTTGAAGAATTTTAATCTTAAATATTAATTGCAATTATAGTTAAATAGCAATTATACATTTTTAAATTTCTGTCGTTTGGTTTGGCATGTAATTGGAATAATCAGTCGATAATCAGTGTAATATTTGATGAGATTAACGGTTAAACTAATATGTTAGACAGTGATATGTTCTATTTCACTCAACGAATTCTAAAGTCTTCATATACTTCGGTACGAAGGAGCTACTACAAATAGTGCAATTAGCACTAATAGTAGACAAGATTAAAATAAAACAAGTCGAATAAAATTTGACTCAGCACTGTGAAGTTTAAAAGCGTTGCAGTATTTTAATTAAAAGGATTAATACTGAAATACCATTTTTGTTACTGACATTAAATTCTATTTTTTAATTGATATTCGTTTAATTAAATAGATTTACAGTTTAAACGATGTTTCGTTCGACAAATATCAGTTTTCAATTGTTATTGATTTGGAATGTGAAGGGGTAAACTATGTCTGTAATGATTCTAAGACGACGTTGATTTAGGTGTAACGACATTAACTACAAGCGACAAGACTTTGATGAACGTTTTGTGCAAGAAAATATATTACTGCCGTGAAAATGCTAAACGAAAGTTGTATACAATTTTAAAAGCGAAGCGTTTAATAAAAACAATTAACTAAATCTAATGAGAGACAGAAAAGTTAATTTTGTTTTTCGACGATTTTATATGTTCACGTTTTAAAAGTAATGAGGGTATTTTAATAGTCTACCACCTATATACAGAAACTAATTAAAGCGCTTTGGGAATATGAGAGCAAGCTTTTATTCGTGATAAAAATATATAAAACGAAAATTTATTAAATATGTGCATAATATCCCACATTTAATGGCATTTGTTGTCTTCACTGTAAACCTTTTGTATTTATATTTAAGGGAGGCCAATAAAAAGGATTCGGCGCAAATGACTGGGGGAGGGCAACGCCATCGTACAAAGTAAAACATAATCCCCACTTTGCGACATAGGTGGCATTACTTATTTTATGGTTTATGATTGTCATTTGTTTTTGTATGTGCAATAAAATAGAAAAAATGTGAAACTTTTTCGCAGAATGTTCAATAAATTTGACATTAAATTTTATATAGACATGAAAAATGGAATAATTAATTTTATTTGCAAATATGTGAATTACAATGAAGTTCGATTTAAAAATGCTATCAAATTAAATGGGAAATACGAGATATAAAATCCACGTAAATTTTTTATATTTCTCCATTTAACTCATTTCTAGCGTAAGATTTCTACCTTTCATCACGCAATTGACTTTGATTCTTTTAACCCTCAAGTTGACCGTCAATATCCTTAAAGAGTAAATAAAAATAAGTGACTACAAAAGAAAAAAGCTGGTATTTCCACGTTTTCAATTTGAATTTCTTTACATATTTTATGACTTTTATTTGCTTTATTGATTTTAACTTAATATTTAAAATTCAAAAACATCAACAGAGCAATTTTTTAATACTTTAATATTTGATTTAAAATATTTATTTTTTAAATGGACATCTTCAGCATTCGAGATGATTTTGCCTATTATTGCGGGACCCACTTTTCTTGAATCGGTAATAATTCCAACACTTAAATATACTGAAGTTTTGAATTACGATACAGTATAAGCGAGTCGATTTAATGGTTTATTTAATTTAATCGTTTATAACTGTAAAGAATTTATTTATAATTCGTTATGAAATAAATAAAATTAACAGTCCTAGCAACGGCTAGGACTGTTAATAGAACTCAAGAGCAGGATCATTTCTCCCGGAATTAATTTAATCATATCTGAAACATTACATAAATTGAAAGTAATTATAACGATGCATTATTGAATTTTTAATATAATAAATAATATTAGCTACAATTAAATTCATATCATTAAAATTATATGTTCCTTGGAGATTTTAAAACTAATTTTGGTAGAAATTACCATTGTTAACACTACTCTTCTATCATTCTGTTGCGTAAAGTTAACACAAAGAATTTGAGTTTTTAAAAATATTGCATATAAAACTAGTTTAGACTTAAAAGTAAAGAAAATTAATTAATAATTTTAAATTATTTTTATAATGGTTTATATTTAGTGTTAATTTTACAATTTTCTATTTTCAAAGTTAATTAATAATTGTGTTCGTAATTATAAAAGAGCATAAAGGGTTCAAAAAGCTTCCCCAAATATTATATTAACTGTTCGGTTTCAAAATAATTTTATTGTTTCTTTGTGTGTATGTATTATTATTTGATTTGCTTTTTATTTTTCTAATGATATACGTTTTTAAATTATGTGTTTACATTTTATTGTTTGATTTATGCTTTAAATTTCTATACTTATATCTTTGTAATAAATATATTTTATTACAATTTCGAGTTTTTATTGTTTGATTGCTCAAGAGTAAAAGATAAGTATAATTTCAATCATATTCAATCAAGAATTTGACACTAATTACATTTCTATAGGTTAATATAGATAAGTCCTCATTCACAATTTAAATTGTTTGCCTTTAAAATTATTTTAGTTTAATAAATTTTGTTGGCAATTATGAAGGATGTATAAACAGTAATTTTAGATTCGTATGCAGTTTAAATTGAGCAACATATTAATATGTTTTAAAGGTTTAAAATTATATATAGAATTTGTGTAAGGAACGTAAATAAAATGCACTGTATTAAAAAATTCTCAAGATGTATTTCCAACTATATAAAAAAAAGTTTGTGATTTTTAGCCTATAAATATTTTATGTCTTGCGATCGAGCCCTCAAGTCCCTGGTGTTATAGCTCTAAAGAACTACTTACCAAAACATTTCGAGAATATGTAAAGTGCGCATGAACTTGTATAATGCATAACTAGTAATACCAGCTTTCAATATGTTTTTGCTTAACTTTTTTAAAATATAAATTTTTAATAGAATATTCATGAATTTTTTAACTTGTGAGGCGGTCTGTGAATTTCCAAATGTAAAGATTCCAATATAGTAAAGAATCCTTAATGCTATTCAACTGACAGTTGACATCTCGAAAGTAGTTGATGGAATTCAAATCAATAAATTTACATTTTAAATCGTTACAAAAAAAAATCGTTATGAATTTGTTTGAAAAATGGTACACTTAGGAAATATTTTATTTTATAAACTAAATTAAATGCATCAAACCTGTATTTAAATTCAATAACGATGGTGTAAAGAATAGAATTTCCAATTTCATAACAATTACTGTAACACAATATAAAATCTACTTGAAATCCTTTTTAGGGAGACTTGATTATTTTAATATAAAGGGCATTTTTTATTTTTACAGAAATTATTCGACTTCTTTAAAGGACAAGGATATATGATGAAAATTATTATTTGGAAATTTATTTGAATCGACAAAAAAAAGTGAAATATATGGAAAAGAGAAGAAATAACTTTGCCGTGGTTTGACAAATAAATGAAATCAAATGTATTTTTTAGATAAAATTTTTAATTTTTTTTTACATTTAAACCGCTTAATACCAATATTTATGAAGTTTCATATTGTATTAATTTTACGTATAATCTATTACTTGTTTATGTCAAAATGTATGTGCCATTCCAATAGGATAAAATAATTTATCTTTAAAGCCAGTACATATGAGCAGCTTTTATAAATAATTGATATCAGTCCATCTATTAATACAAAATGTACAGATTTATCGTACCACTCTCTCTAATTATGAACAGAAACACAATGGAGTTGAATAAAATAGCCGTATATCGTTGCCAGTAACAACAAAAATAGCCTCCAAGTTGACAAATTAAATGTACATAAATTCAATAAATATTAATACGATGTAAAATATGAACGATTTATTTTTCATAAATTTATATACAGATCTAATGATATAAATAAACTTTGTGTGCAAAATTGCACATTAGAATTTATACTCAACAACTAAAAATAATAAAAATTCAAGAAATAAAATAAAATGTTGATATTACGTTCCTTTTTTTAATACTTTTCTTATTGTAGGAAAAGTTTACTATTTAATAAATAATAAATTTAATGAAGAAATGATTAGATTAGATTATATATGTTTAAATATTTCATCTAAACGCAGTTTTTAAAACAAACTTAATCATTCAAGTTTTTACTGAATGTAATACATTCCCAACAAAGCAATTACATTTTGTAACCCCTCAAAAGGGCATTTTTGGATATAAATTGAGCTCACGTCTTATTTTAGTTTCTGTAATTATCTGATTTGTTGGTGTCGGTGTGTTCTCGAACATACTGTATAAAAGAACCGAAATATTTTAAATCCTTTTACTGTAGTTATAAACTATTTTTAATACCTGTAGCATTACAAATCTAATAAAACTGGCTATTAAACGACTAAAAGCTCTTTGTATAGAACTCATGCAATTGAAACAAAGGTTTTTAGAATACCGTTAACATACAATAAAAAAGTTTGAGCTTTATCAAAACTATGCACGTGAAATATAATTACAACATAATCTAGGTTCATTTTTAATACATTTTCCACGTTTTCATCATAAATCTCATAAAATAAATTCCATGTAATTAACTTTAAATTGAGTAGACATTAAATAACAATTAAGTTACTAAGAACAGAGCTATAATTTAAAACCACATAACTAATGAATAAATAATGTTTATATTAAGACTTTATTTATTGTTTTAATGATATAAATAAATAAAATAATATTTTGTTTCAATTTTTCGTTTGCTTTTATTTTTGCTGTAAATTTTCTTTGCTATTTAATAACTACAAACGATGCGTTTCCTCACTTTGTTAAAAACTCCAAAGCGAATGTTTGGAATGGATGTAGATAATGGCTAAAAATAAATTGTGACTTTTCATATAGACACAATTTACCAAACCATTAAAATGCTTTGTTGTTGTATGATGGGTCAATATTTTATTTTAATATTTATTTTCTATGTTCTTTTAACACGAAATCCACATAAAATTTTACACATTATAAATACGTGGTCTATTTAATGTCATCATGTGATATCGATTTATTCAAACGGGAATTAAAACACAATTATTTTTATTTATATATAATTTCCGGATATGTACAAAAATATTTATTCAAATTGAATTTCTAGTGTTGGTTTAAGTCTTATGTATGTACTTTCGAAGTTAATCGTGTTTATTTTGGTCTACACGATGGACACGTAGAGCTTTCGACACACAAAAGGTTTGCGTGATGTATTGACAATAAAACCTGCATAAATTCATGTTTTCAGACATAATTTTATGTAACCTTTACCTACTTTAAATTTTCTTTTCTTTTGGTAGAAATAATACGGAAATGTTTACAGTATAAATCACTGCGGAAAGTTGAGTAATTTATTTCAACATAGTTAAGCGTAATTTATTCAAGTATAGTTTTTAGCCGATAATTTATGTATTTTTATTGAAAATAAAAACCACACTATTAAACGAAGTATTATTATCATATAGATGAACCCGATGAACTATTTTGCAAATTACTGATAAGAAACCGAATAAATCATTATCAGTGTTTTAAAATATTACGATTTTTAGTATTTACTAAAATCCACGCAAAATGAACATAATACAAAATTTTGCAAAGTAGGAAAAATTCTTTAAAGAGGAAACATAGATCATTGTTTTAAACACTAACCACCGAAGACTTCATACTAATAATTTATAAAAATGGTACCAACGGACCCATTAAACTTAATGTTGTGACAGAAAAAAATAATACGTGTTAAACGAAATTTTGAGTTCTGATTGGATCTCTCGTTGCACTTACATCCAATCGTGTATAGTCGAAAAAATTGCCCATTTAAAATGTGGTAAAAATAAGCGAAAACACGACAAAAAAAAATGATAAAACCCGGACCAATCGAAAATTTTGCCGAGGAAAACGTTCCGTTTTTTCGCCGTTGTTCGAGTTTTAAATGCCAATTGGATTGGATAGTGATGTTCAATCATATTAAAGTAAATAAATTCCAGGCTATGTAGGTATTATTTCTACTTATACTCCAAACAAAAAACTTTTAATACTTTTATAAGAATGTTTAACATTTGTTAACACTTCGGAAACTTAAATTTGTACAAATATATATTTTTTTATTTTTTATGAATAATATGTTAATAGTTTTTAATAACTGGCGACGATTTTTTAGATTCTTACGGAAATTAATTTTTTATCACTTTCAATAGCAAGCGTCCCATATGCTTCAGCATTTCAAATGTAATTTTATCCTGTCCTGGGGTTTTACCGTTTTTTGTTTCTGTATTGCTTCTGAGATGTCATTCTATGTAAAGATTTCTTCCTATTCTTGTTCCTCATTTATATATGCGGTTTCTTCTCACCTTTCTTCGTTGTGAGTTACTTTCAGTAGGTTTTGGAAATATTCTTTCCATCTATTCATTACTTCCTTGTCGTTTGTCACGTTTCAATTGTTGAGTGTACAGGGCAGTTTTATGTACTGGCGTTCTGGTTTGATGCCACTTTCGTCTTAGTTTTCTTTTTCCGATGATGAGCTCCCCCATCTTCCTTTGTACCCTTTGTTCTTGGGTAACATTCGGAATATTTTCCAAACTGCTTTCTGAATGTTCTTTATTAATAAGTTTTAGTTCCTTATGTAGTTGTACTTCAGTCATAATGAGAACTAAGAGATGAATGGATTCATCAAGACTAATTTTGAAACTTTACCAATTTGTTAGCTTGTTAACAAGCATGGGTAGATTTTCCTTCTGAATTCTAAGGTTGGGTTTTGTTGGGTTGGGTTGGGTTGGGTTGGGTTGGGTTTTTGCTAGTCTTCATTTTTTCCTGAAATCTTTGGACATTTTCTTTTTCATATTTCACTTGCTTTTCAAACTTTTGGTCAATTAATTTCCAAATATAATATAAATAAATAATATACCTCATTTATAAAGGAGCGTACTTTGTAATTAAAGGATACCATCAACAAACATTCTGATTTCTCTTATTTAAAAAACGGCGAAGGTAAAAGACCTTTTCAATTTACTCAAATTCGTCAACATTATTTTTTGGACTTTTCTAATTTTTTATGTAGGAGTAATTTTAATGGAGATGTAGTCCACAACAGAATTCAAGATTGCAAATGGAGAAAGAAACATCAATGCAAAATTTGATATATCAACCGGCGGAATCAGCTATAACATTACAGGGCCGTATCCTAATCTATATATTTGTAAAATATTGCTTGTCTGAAATATCCACGAAGATACACAGCCGCCGTTTTGATAAATTAAAATTTCGTCAACTCATACCTGCAAATGATGCTTATTTATGAAACAATTTAAATCTGTTATAGAAGTATAAATAAAAGCACGTTAACCGAAATCGAATTAAATTTTTAAAAGATTTGTAACATGAAAATAACACAATATGTTTAAATGAAATAAAATAAATAAATACAATGTATGATGTATATTAAAATTTTGATGATGAAAACGACAAATAGCGAGTACACGTTCGCAACTTCCGCATTTCGTTATACATATTGAAAGATGTCACAGTTTTCTTATACAATAACTTGCACAAAGAAAAATATTATGTTGATTTAGAACAAAATAAGTCAAGAAGAAATACGGATAGAATTTTAAATTCGATTTTAAAATTTTACTCTACAGGAGACAGATCAAACGTCTTCCGATATCGATTGAAATTTTTCACATAAATTTCTCACATATACACGTACATACATTTCATTTCAAGAACAATCAGACATATTTGATCGTTAAGTTCACATTAAATGAAATGTCGCTTTGCAAACAATATTGAAACGAATAAATTGCACAGACAAGCTGTTTTGTATTGATATAAGTATTGTTTTTTTAGCATTATCGACCGTTGGTGCAAAATTATTAATTAAGTACAATTAAATATTTAAAGTTAGTTTTATACAATGTATAAAACTAACTAAACGTCGATCTTTTAAGCAGGGGCTGAACAAGATGTTAACCAGATTCACGTATGTAAACGTTTAATTATATATTTAAGTATATGTAGATAGGGAGGGGGTGAAATAAACTGGATTAGGTTGTGTCAAATTAGTCTTAGCTTTACCAAGTTGGATTTGGTCAAATTGAGTTGAAGAAGCTGAGGTATAATTTTTCTTCTAACCAAGAAGGTTGGATGGGTTCGGTTACATTCATCGGATTTTCTGTACTCCTACCGTAATTTGCTAGTTCACAATTGAAAAAAATATTCTCTTGTTAAAAATAAAAATAAACAAATGTATTGGTGGAACGAAGAATTTAAAACAAAAATAAAGAAGAAGAAGAAATTTTACTTAAAGTAAACTGAAGATTCATATAGAATGCAATGATCGAAGAATGAAAATTAAACTCGGGAAAGCATGGAAGTTAATAGTAAAGTAAATCAGAAATTATTTCATAAGGTATACTTAAAAATTGAGAACTAAGAAAAAGTGATTCTGAATGAAATATCAAGAATAATGAAAGAAGGAACACACCAGTCCACTACAGCAATGGCAGCTCGAGTTTTGAGGAAATATAAAATTATTAAAAATATATTTGAATGTTATGATACTTATCACGTAAAGTGAGAATTCTGTCGTCATATGTCATAATTTGGTTGTTGTTATTGTTTAAATTTGATAAGAACTTCGTAGAAGGAAATGAGTGATGTGTACAAATGAATTTATAATGGGAACAAATATGAACTCAATGAGTGAAATGATATTACAGAGCATTGTTGATGTGAGAGGTATCCATTAGTAATGGTGTCCTATAATTATAATTATATCAAACAGGTGTAATTTAAACGGCGGTAGACATGAACTGACGATGATAATTGATTACATTATGGAAAGTTTCATCACATTTGGTTTTATGAAGCGTCCTTGATTTATCCGACGAGTCCCGGATTGATAATTAAGTCACTTTATGTGTACAATTAACCCGACATCCGGGTCAGGAATAACTCTCGCCACAGTTCTCATTCATTACAGACTCTTGTCGCTTTTTACGCGCGGACAACTTTCAACATGAATCATAAGTAATGTGTACCATGCCGAGTGTTCCTTGCAATAATTACATTAAACGTTTCATTTGCCGTGAAATGTTTATTTACTGCAAGCCCGTAGGTAAATACAACGTAATGTTTCGTGCCAGCGACCATCTACATAAAATTATCAAACGTTTCCAGTGGCGTACAAAATGACCTCCATGTCCTTAAACGACCTTTCATTATAGTATAGCAGTTTATCTTACAAATTAAATGACTCATTCAGGCGTATTTTGTAACTAACGCAACATATCAATTGTTATGGATTTCAATATTGAAGTATAACAAGACCGTAACAAGTCGCACAAATTTTCGTATTCTCTAACACACTTGTTATCACACTTGTTATGAACGATTGATATGCCGACTGCAACTTACAAATTGATCATTTTTCGAATCGCCCAAGTGCGAGAATGCAATTTTTGATTTTAAAATTTGCATTTGGAGGTTAGGTAAGTTAGGTATTCAACGTTCGCACACTTAAATACTTACATAAACGATTCAAATTATGAGTATTAAAAAAAGGAATTTTATAATATTAAATTTTTATTATCACTAAAATGATACACAAAATGTATCTTCAACGGTTAAGACCGGGAATAAAACCCGCAAGAAGATTGTTGGAATCCCTCAGCTAGCGATGCATTAATCAAACATAATTCCTGCAAAATTAATACAAATGTACCTTGATGAGCGAGGTTACAATTAATGTGACCAACTATGTTTTGTGCAAAAGGAGTACGGATGGAATTACATTGGACATGACGATTGGAGTTGCGACAAAACAAAAAAATCTGGAGTGCTCTTCATTTGATTATTTCATATTAAAATTTAATCATAAATTTATAATGTAGATGAACTGTACAGCTAAATATTCATATTCAACCAATAATTTTAGATTTTCTTGGGGAATTCTTGTTTAAAATATGAAAATATTTCTATCCACCTTCTGTCCACGATGACTTTTTCTTCTACCCATATCATCAGTCTTTTGTCATTTAAAAACATATCTTGTGTTTCTCCAACAGAAAATGGTCATCAGTAACAACATCTTTCAATTGTTTCATAACAAATGCAACCACCTTTAGAAGAAACATCTTCCCATTATCATTGCCCTTTAAAGGAGTTCACTGCAAGCAAAAGATAAAGAACTGTGTTTGATTAGTCTAAATCTAAATAATAATAGACGTGTCCGTGTCTTTAAATGTGTTTAAAAATATACAAATAAAATAAGTTTCAATTATCCTGTCCAATACTGTTTTTTCCTAGTTTTTTAAGTCACAAAATGGCCAATGTAGGCATTTTTAAGATTTCTTCCTAAATTAACAACGGCCAATGTCACTTTTTTTTTGATTAATTTTGATTATTGTTTTTGAAAAAAGAGAAGCTAATCTTTTACACGCGAAACGAGAATGTGGAGCTGTGATAGTAAAAAATATTCAATTTGCAACATTATTATTGACTGTGGTTTTGATCAAAACTTTGGACCCAATTTTCTCAGATTAGTGTTTTTTGACTTTGGCCCTTTTAAAACCAAGCCACAGAATTAAAACCATAAAATACTTATCTTTAAAAATGAAAATTACGACATTTTGACTTGAGTAAGGTATTTAGATTTGAAAAATTTTAAATGTTGTTTTAATAGTGCAACAATTTAAATAAAACCCAAATTCGCAAAAACGGCGGTTCCATATTCACGAATATCTCAGAACATTACATTTGCTGCCCTAGAAAACAATTATTCAATTTTTCGAAAAAGAACTTTCTATTGCCAATATTGCTATGAAATGTATACAAAAGAAATGTATCAATTACAATAGATTAAGACATAAAATATTCAATCTAAGTAAGAACTAAATCCCAATTGAAAATATAATGTAAATGTTAATCATTTGATGATGATGATGATTTTCTATGATTTCATTTTAAATATACCTCGTTAAAATGAAAATTCTGCACTTTAATGATTTACGGTTAAACATTTAAAGATATGTATTATTAATTGTATTAAGTAGATTTGCATTACTAGTCGTCGTATTCAACAGGCGAAATCTGAGTTGTTGGCTTTTTGCCAAATATGTGTTAATTGTTTGCCATTTTATGCTGCAAGTTTTGTATTTTGTACTAAGTTGAGAATTTTCTCAAGTAGGTACATAAAATTAATTTAAGAAAATATGGATAAAAGTATTCATACGGAAAATAATAATTTCTACAGAATCTATGACTAGAAAAGAAGATTTAACGATAAAATTGTAATGTCAAATTCTAGGTTTTAATTGCTATAACTAATATTATTCTTGAGCATGTAACCGATACAAAGATTTGATTTTTAATAAAAATATATTTGTTACGACACACATATATAAAAATGTATCGTATCTTTTTCAAGTAATAAATTTAATATTTTTTTATTTTAACCAATTGATAATGTATTTGATGAAACAAACTTTACAATCCCTAATCCCTATTGCGTCCCACATTAAAATCATTATTTCGACTTCATTAAATTTAATACTGAAAACAATTCATTTTGTTAATAAAAATAAATAAAATAAAAAAAAACACAAATGATTTAATATATAAAAGTATTAAAATATAATATAATTAATTCAATAATAAATGAATAATAGACAATGGAAATTACATAAAATAATAAAATGATACATAATTCCCATTTCAAAAACTAATTAATTTTACTTAAATTTGACGTCACTTAAAATCTATTATTGTCTTTTCTATAAAACGAATCTTTTTTTTTTGTAAATAATTTGTTAATGATTTCCACATTTCCACGTTGTTAAATTGTACATATGTGTATTTTAAATGTTGTGTTTGTCCGATGTATATTCCAGGGCAATTGGAACAATAAATTTTATAAATGTGTTTATCTTTGGGAATTATGCTTTTTAATTGTGTAAAAAATATTAACTGTTTTAGTGTTTTATGGGCAAGTATAATTTTATATGGTTTTAATATGTTCATAGAATAATCCTTTAATATAAGGAAAAGGAGCATATTTTAAATCATTATTAATATTTATTTCATCTGAATTGTTATTACATATTACATACAACTGCGGACTTTTTTAAAAATTAATCTCTATTATAAAGGAGCATATTTGAAATCATTATTAATGTTTATTTTATATGAATTGTCATTAAATATTATTATTAGTGTCAAATTCTTGGTTGATTATAATACTTACCTTTTTATTACAACACACCAAATATAATAAATATGAAAATGTGTTTCGTAATCTTTATCAAGCAATAAATATATTTGACGTTTGTTATATTTTACTATGGAAACCTTTTTATAAAAATAGTTTATTATAAATTTGTTCCATCAATTAGTTCAAAAGGTTGAAATATTTAAAAATAATTAATGAATCAAACTTTACAATTCCTAAACCCTACAGCAATAGCTGGAGTATATAGAAGTCGTAACGTGGGAGGCAATAGGGATTAGGAATTGTAAAATTTGATTCTTTAATTAATGTTTAAAATTATTATTTCAACCCTTTGAACTAATTGAGGAAACAAATTTATAA
>JAFFZR010000014.1:0-24661 GCA_018397195.1 Lethrus apterus
TATTGTAATTCTTCTAAGTAAAAAAAGAAGTCATTTTGAAGGTATACAAGTACTGATCAAGCTAATAATTTGACACTTCTCTTCTTTTAAGGTTATAGTTATAAAATAGTACCAACTTAGCAATGTCGCCACCTTAAAATTTGAGGTCACGTGGTGGTCACTTCCAATTGCTCACTCTGTACTCCAGCTATTGCTGTAAGACTAGGAAAAACGTTAAAGATGTGGAAATTATTGATAAAGAAACTAATTATAAAAAAGATTAGTTTTGGAAATGATTAATATAAAAAAAGACAGTAACTCTATAAAAACACAAATTTAAGCAAAATTTATAACAATTTAATTATTTGATTAACTACATCTAATCAAAATTATATATTTATAAGTTAGCTATATTATTATCGGAAAGGGAATCATGTATTATTTATAATTTTACATAATTTCAATTGTCCATTATTGAGTTACTATTGAAATAATTTATTATGTTTGAAATTATTTTAAATTACTTTTACATTAATAATTTAATAATATACCTACTGAATTGTTTTAGAATTAAACTTGATAATGGTCGAAATACTCGACTAGGTTTTTTCCACGTTTTTCCTAGTCTTACAGCAATAGCTGGAGTATATAGAAGTCGTAACTTGGGACGCAATAGGGATTAGGAATTGTAAAATTTGATTCATTAATTAATGTTTAAAATTATTATTTCAACCCTTTGAACTAATTGATGAAACAAATTTATAGTAAACTATGCTTTTTAAAGAATGTTTCCATAGTGAATAAATAACAAACGTGAAATATATTTATTACCCCACGAAGATCACGAAACACATTTTTATATTTCTTAATATTGTGTGTCGTAATAAATATATTTTATTGCTCAATTTGAGTTTTAATTTGGTTGACGCTCAAGAAGAAAAAAAAAAGATAAGTATTCTATCAACCAAGAATTTGACACTAATAATAATTACAAAAATATTTAATTAAAAAAAAAAATTATTATTTTTCTACTAAACACAAAAAAAAACATAAGGAGAATAACATTATGGCGAACATTTCAATCGCACTAAAACGTAGTCATTATTTTGTGCTCAGGGACCGTTATCCGGAATTGTTCAATTTAAAGCGATGTCTTCGTCTTCGCTGCGGTAAATTAGAAAAGTTAGAAAAGACGACTTTTTACCGAAGCTAATCCCATTCGAATCAATTAGGTAATTGTAAATTACGGCGAGTACATCAAACTTTATTGCGCTTCTTGCCAAAGATACCGAGTTAATATCATAAATAATTGCGATACCTTTGTGAAAAAAAATTAATCTAGTGATGTATCGAGTTTCGAACTTGTAGCACCGTTACAGTAATTACGGAGATGACTTAATAATTTTAAATTTTTGCGTAAAATGTTTGTGGATGCTCACGAAATGTAGAACTGCATTAATTAATCATGCGAGTAATGGACATAATGGACTCAAGAGATTCGAACTAAGTGATTATACATACATCCATTAACTTTAATACTAGTTGATTCAACTGACTTAATTGGATTAATCCAGAATTACATATTATGAATAATAACGGCGATACTCAACATTTATTATTATTACATTCCCTGTTTCGAATCGGTGTAATAAAAAAAAATTAAATTCTGCAAAAAATACGACATTTTTTTGTGGGGTTGTTACTTTAATGTAATAGCGCAGTTTGTTACAAATTGTAACAATAAAGCCTTAATTTAAATCTAAAACGTATAAGTCCGTGGCAATTCCGGTAGAAATGGGCGCTCACGTGGAAATCTTGCTCCACCGGCGGAACATAGCCGTGTAATTAAAATATATATTACAGCGTGCTCGTCTTAATGAAAGGTAATGTGTTTTTACGGGAGCAATTGCAACGGGTCGCCGGTGTTATCACATATTAATGAAGACATTAAATTGCTTCGCTGTACTTGTAGTAATGGCAATTTGCCCTATCAAGACTGCAATACGGTCGAAAATTGTTGTATACTTTTTATGTTTGTAAACTTTTGTATACAAACACCACCTTATTTTTAACACTTTGCGGCAATAATTGTTACAATTTAAAAAATGTAGTATCACTGGATTAAATAAATTAACGCATTACATTTTTCAAACTTTCACGGCTTAATAACCAGCCTTAGACGTTAAGTGTGTAATTATCGCGTGCTGAAACGCACCGTAAAATTACCCAAGATTATTGCAAAGAATGTTTACCGGTAGTTTTAGAACCGCAGACCGGCATACTTTATTAATTATAATCGCGACAGTTATTTCATTTGCCGAGTTCCTTGGCAATAAAAACGCTCACAATACTTTGCAGAATGCGCGCTCTTATCCAACGCGTCGCGACAAATGACGTGCTAAACATTCATATGTGATTCGATCTGGCTTTAGCACGTAATTAAAAACACAGTATGTGTAAAGATCGCGGTGCGATATGTTTTTATCGAGGCGCAGAAGTTATAAAAATTCGGTCCATCAATTTAGAAAAATGTAGATGTGTGCGAACTGAAACAACCGGTTCCCGACACGGTCGTTGTCCTCGGAAAATTTTAATTGCAATAACTTTTTTTTAAATTTAAGTATCGAATGAAACATAAAATAATTACATAATTAATTTACGGTTTTATATATAAATACAACTTTCTCGGGTGTGATTAAATTTGAACGTTGAAGAAATCTTTTGATCCCAAAAGATACAAAGCGCGAAACCCCTTTGATATGGCGATAACACATAATTTTCGAAAATGCGAAACGCGCACCACCGCCACGAACGCATTGTGCCCTATTCCTTTCTGCGTTCGCCGACACAAAAAAGTAATAAGAGATCGCAAAGATTCCGCTTTGTAAGGGCGGCTGTTTAATAAGAACCCTTCAGACCGCGACGACGACGGCGGTGACGGTTCCCTTTGACCCCGATCGAAATAATAAAAGGAATAAACTGAAATCCGATGAATTTCTCATGGATGTTCCGTCCGGTTTTGCGCGCCGCTGCGCGGCCCTATCAGATTCTAATTACACGTGTTCTTTTCAGGTTCGTTCGAAAATATCTGATATGTTTGACGAAAATGGATTTGCGCACGCGAAGCTAGTAACTAACTCAATTAAAATCGTCGTCTTGTAATTTCCATCACGTTCAATTTAAAGCGGAATGGTTAGACAATAAAATTTGTTATTTCCATATAGAACATTCAGTTAGATTCTAAGTGAATGTTTTCAAACTTTAAGATTCTTAAAGTTTGAAAACACTGATTAATTGGATATTGGACGATAACTACCGATGTATTACTTTTTTGATAACGGGAACTACTTTTGATACGGTTGCCAACACTCCTGGATTTTTCCCGGAATTTCCCGGATTTTGTCCGGAGTTTTCCGGACTTTGACCGGAGCTCACCGGATTTTTGTCCGGAGTTTCCGGACTTTTCAAGGATATTAACCGGAGTTCCCCCGGACTTTGCCCGGCGTTCCCCCCGATTTTCCTGTTTGTTGCCCGGAGTTTGCCCGCAGTTTCCCCGGAATTTGTCCGGCGTTTCCGGACTTTCCCAGGATACTGCCCGGAGTTCCCCCGCAGTTCCGGACTTTGATCGGAGTTCCCCGGATTTCCTATATTTTGCCCGCAGTTTCCCCGGAATTTGTCCGGCGTTTCCGGACTTTCCCAGGATACTGCCCGGAGTTCCCCCGGAGTTCCGGACTTTGACCGGAGTTCCCCGGATTTCCTATATTTTGCCCGGAGTTTTCCGGATTTTGGCCGGATTTTGTCCGGAGTTTCCGGCCCGCGAGATCTTTAGAAGAAATTATAAATAAATATTTTTGATTGTAATTCTTTTAGTTTGAATTGATTATAAACGCACATAGCATAGTATGTTCATAATTTAGTACTAATTTTAACACTTTTTTTATTTATTTCATATTTGCAGACTAAAAAATTATAGGTCACAAGGAAGGTGTCAATTAACTACTACGGCCCGCGGAAAAAACGTAAAATTTATGTTATAAAAAAGGTTGCCCACCCCTGACTTAGATTATAATATTAATTCAAGTTTAAAATATGTTATGCCAATTTATGCTTGAAATTTATGATTACAGATCAAATTAGTGACTTAGTTATTCCAACCTGAATCACGATGTAAATTTTAGAATTATTTTACGCGTCATAATAATAAACAATTATTACAATTCTGTTATTTATTAAAATTATTACAATTCTGGAATTATTCCTTTGTGAGATTCGCCAATAATCATAAAATTTCCTCGACAGTGTGTTGTAAAACTATTACAGACATAATTGGTAAATACGGTTAGATGTATATCCGAGTTGTCAATTTTCTCTTGCATCTGCAAAGTTAATTATTTTAAGCACAAAACAAAACATTTTTCATACGCTTATTTTTTTGTTTTTGTTTCGATCGACAGTCTTTTGTTTCGTAGTTAGTGCCACACTCGTTCTTCTCGACTGTACTGAATTCAAGTTTTTGTTCGATTCGCTTTTAACAGTAGTCGAAGAGTAATCTTTGGGTTTGCGGCAAGAACTGGACGAACAACCTATGCCGTCGCTTGCGTTTACCTCCTCGCCTTGACGTTTCGTTTGTTTTGCGTCGAAAACGATATCTATATTTCAGTTTTATCATGAGAACGCGCAAAAAATCCTAATGCCTTCGTACATACGTCCGATGGAGACGTTAAGTGATACGTCGTCGTCTCGAATGACTTACAGACAACGTGCACAAAAAAAAAGTCTAGAAATTATTGTGCATTTGTTCTTTGTTGATGAAATAACGCGAGCGATATTAATAAACGTAAATTAATGCTGAAGCGTAGATAATTTGTTGGTTTTTGTTTATAAATTGAAGTTTTGTCCATTATTTCGATTGCTATATTTCTTTATTGATTCAAACAATAGTCGAGTCAAATTATTTTTCATGTTCGTATTATTATTATTGTACGTGAAAACAGCGAAAATTTGTCTGGAAAATCTAGACGAGCGCACTTGTAAAGGGCTTCACTGCCAAAGAGAGTAATAGTACCATTTGTGTCTGGATGAAACAAATGAAGTCCTAGTAGGGCATCCGCGGATCCACCTACCGACGTCGCGGCGAGTGCACTTTGCAAAATTGCAGTTGCAAAAAGGGGTTACCGTCGAGAGGGAAAAAAGGGGTCGCCCGACTCCACCCAGCTGCGGAAGCTATAATGAAGTGAGTATGTAACGCATGGCCAGCCCGATCCGCCCTACCACTTCCGGTTAATTACTCGACTAGAAACGACGAAAAAACAATGGAAGAACCAGCACGTGGTTGGTTGCTTACGTACGGGATACGAGACTCAGCCAATGGAGTTTTTTTTTTTCGAGTCGAGTGCCCGTATGCGTTTCGGATCAAGTACCCTATGTCCGCGTTCTTTTCGTCCGAACGACCGCTTTAAAGCGATTCGTGCGACGAGGACGGTCGGATCACTTTAGGGAAGTCCGTTGTTTTATACCACACGCACCGTACACAGACGTATTATGTGTCATCAAGTATGTTTACTAATGTGGATTGGTTCGTCGGATTAAATATGGTCGACGCAGACGAGGGTCTTCTACTGTTTCTGCAGTGTTGAATTTCCACATACAAATCATGAACAATGTTGCCAATGTTACAAAATGAATGCAAAAAAATAATAAATAGAAAGTCTGTTACCTATCATCGACATTACAAGAATCAATTGAATTAATTAAAAATTATATGCTTGTATATAATTTTTCAACAATTTTTTTCTCATGCTACATAGAAATATAGACACAAAACGATGATTAAAATAAGAAATATTTTTAACTTTAAGTGGGTATAGTTGTTATGATTACGCAAGTATATCGTCCATATACTTTATTTAATAGTTTGACCAATCAATTGGGCCTAATCAATAAAATAAATAAAACTAAGAATCGCGCACAAAAGGTCGTTGGTTCGTAATGATATTACACATAAGCCGCCTAACCAAAACGAAATCTTACAAATACTCCTCTAAATTAGATTGTCGTTTCTTTTCGTCTGTTTCGCTTTCTGTGTGAGATACTTGCAGGACTTCAAAAACGTCGCCCGGTTAAAATTCAACAATGCCATCGTCTTGCAAGGTTGCATGTAAATTAAAGTGGTCGCTTTGAATATCGTTCCTCTTTCTTTACTTTTTTTTTATCATCGGTAAGACTCTCGACGCGTCTCGAGTGCCTTCTTGGTCGACGTCGAGCGTGACCCGCGAAATTAAGTCAAATTTATACGGTTTTACGCCAGACGAGAAATTAAGGCAAATTCCCTTTAATTGTATTCGATTTATAAACCGCGAAACGAATTGTGGGAAAATTTATTATTTAAACACAAATTGGCGAGTTGGAATTAAACATTTTATTTTAACAGAAGAAATAATTGGACGGGGTTATAATCTTAATCATTTCTCTGTTCAATTTTCTTATTTAATTATATTTACTCGATCATTCGTCTTCGTCATCGTCGAAGGCCGAACGAAAAAGTCGCTCCACGGTAGCAATCATGATCGTGCCATGGCCTCAAACTTTACTACTTTTTGCCGAAAACTAATTTTAATTTATTTAAGATGCGGAATTTTTTCGTCGCGTTTTTGAATTTTTGCAAAGCGTGTAAAAAGTTAATGATATTACGACCGGGCGACCGATCGGGCGAAACGACTATACATTTTACAACTAAGTAATTAAATTAATCAATGAAGCGCTTAAGTACTAACAAAAAAGTTGCACGTCCACAATGCACTTCAAATTTGTTGGAGTAATTTTTTTAGTTGCAAACCTGTATATTGTTGTTATTCGATTTTGTAACTAACCTTCATGTACGACGTCACATGAAAAACGCACAAAACTAATAATAATTATTCCGTGTGACGATCAAACGCGCCAGTAAACCGCCATCCATTTCCATGTGCAATTAAAACTAACTTGTTAATGCGATGCGATGGCAGTCGTTAATGCAACATTTAAACTACAAACTGGGCGGAAATTCGATCCAAATGAACTCGAGTTCGCTAATAAAAATACCCTAGCGATTTTACTAAAATAGCGGACTTAACGACCGACGACCGGTATCGTTTACTTACGAGACAAGTGCGGACTGCAAGCTGTCACTTGTGCATCGAAGACTTTAAATTTCTCTTTTAATTTTCTCTTAACCACATACATGTACGTATTATTACATTGTGATTTTATTGGACTGATCACAGATCATTTTCACAAATAAAGAACAAAGATCTTGCAAAGAAAATGATTAAAATCTAGACACTCTTCATACAATTATTTACTTAATGATGTTATTGACATTTCTGAAACGATCACTTATATAATTATTATAAATTGTAATTATAAATAAACCTTAGAGGTCGTAAATTGTAAATTAGGTTTGTTTATTTTATTAGAAAAGCTTTTTCTTCATAAGTTCACATAGGATTTCATAAATTCAGTTATTGTGTTTCATGGAGCTTTCAATAAATTTCAACTATTTACGTAAATCTAAAGCAAAAAATATTTTCATATTACACTGTTCTAAATAAGAAAAGTTTTAATTCGAAATTTCATGATAAAATGCCCCACAGAAATTGAACTTAAGAAGTTCACAAATAAACGTTTTGAATTTGAAATTTCCTTTGTCAAGTTTATTCTTAAAGAATTAATTATATATATTTCTCATCGTTGTCAACGATGACAATAAATATTAATCGTTTCAAGTTGCTTAACACACAAATACATTTAACGGATCACTCGTGCTAATAAGCTGAGAAAAAAAAACATTTATAAATTAATTAAAATTTATGCATGAAAACATTTTTTTTAATGCGGCACATCCCCAGCCGGCATACATTAATAAATTAACATAATTTCATTAATTATACAATTATAAATAACTAATAGGTCCGCTATTATGAAATATACGCATTTAGAATAAATTTATTGGGAAATTAGTGCGGCTAGATCTTGTGCTAAGCTAATAATCGCATGATTAATGGGCAATCATATTAAATATTTCTGCCGCGTTTTCATCTGTAAAACGATAGAAAGAAACATGCCGTTTAAAAATTAAATATAATAATTGGTTTCATAAGGAATCCATAATTTCATGCAAATAGCATGCAATTACTTTATTAACGAAGCACATTAAATAATACACTTGAAATTCGTCGTATATTTTCAACTCAATTTCCTGCATATATTTTATTAATTATAAGTTCATTCCATAAATATTAATGATATTAAACACTTTTAATAATAATAATATATTTTCAAAAATGATGGTTCCAGAAATTAAAGAGCGGACAAAAATTGGCGTGGAATTGGATTGGATGGATCTTGATTTATATTATATTGGGTTAATCTCCAACCTAATCAAATCCAACAGAATCGAATTCAAACTTATCCATACAAATTAAATCAAATCCAACCCAATAAACAAAATCGACTCCAAAGGGATCTATTCAATTGGACTGAATTGGATATGGTTTGTTCGAACTATTCTCGAACATTCAAACGGCCGTTTTCATTTGTTTGTGGCGGTCACGTGACAATTTTAAATGTAAAAAAGAAAGAACGAAATCTAAATGAATGTCTCTAAAAACAAACACTTTAAACAGTAATCGTCGATAGTACTTTATCGACATTACAAAAATTTGATTGATTTTTTTCAGATTTGAGAATTAATTCAAAAACGTGACAATCCAAAAACTAATATTGTATTTAATGAAGTGTTAAGTTTTGTACGAAGGTATCCGTAAAGTAAGCGAATTTTTTTTTTTATTAATTATATCGAACACGTTTTAAAACCGGACGAAAAGGCACTCGATCTTAATTTACTTCAGTTACGGTAAATTAAAAAATTCGGTAGCGAGTTGACAATGCATCAACAAAAAAAAAAATAACTAATGACTAACTTCCCGACCATCAATAATACATTGTGCTATCATTCATTGTTTGTGTGTTTGTAAGCATTTCCTTTCTATTTTTTTTTTTTTTTTATACGCGTAACGTATCTTTTTTGTATTATTGATTAGTTTCCATTGTAAAGGGTTCCCTTCTACAAAAAGATAAATTCCAATCACCTGTTGTGAATTTCGATCAACAGGGTAGGTTACAAAAAATTGAAAATTAGGGTTATAAATTTCACCGAAAATAACAATTTACCGAGCGAAATTCGCCCGCGATTTTTCGACACACAAAGTCGATAAATACCTTTAAAATATGAAACATGTCGTTTAACGCAACATACGTCAACATGAATCGATGGAGCGATGAATTTATGGGTGAGGAATTTTATCTATTATACAATACATATATCATATTCGTTTGAAAACACCTGCAATCTTGAAACCTACGGAAAACAAACACGTCCTACCTACCACCATGGAGGTTTAAAAAAAAAATTTAAACAAAGAACTAAAACGAGGCACCTGCTTAAAGTAATTAATTCCATAATTACGAAACTACCTGTCCGTCGACGGTGAACGACCTAGTTGGAAAAGGCGAAAAAATGCATAAATCATTCAATTGTATCTTAATTACCGCACATATATTATTGAACAACGTGCGGTTTCAAACGGCGCAATTAATTTATTATTGAGGCGTTTAATCATAAAGTTTCTTTATCGACCGGTATTAATGACATATCGTACTTTGTAATTACCGCATATCCTGCACTCTTAAAACAAAATTATTTTCTATCATTACATTCTTCAAACGAACACTTTGGAGCGGGGCACACGTGCGCATAAACTCTACATGCATTTGTGGCAGTAATTGCTAATTAATTTATTTACGAAGTAAACTTTTAATTGTCGAGAAATTTTATTTGCAAAAAAAGTTTACATTGAATAAATTATTTCATTAAGAAACGCCTGGAAATATATAATAAGTTCCAAGAAATGAAGCAGGAACTGAAAAGGATGAAATTATTATTTTGTGCTAAGGGTAATTTTTGTTGTTGTTATTATTTCATTTTTCAAACAATTTATTTACATTTAATGTTATTGAATTTTTTCAAACAAAGATAAATAGATAAATTTATTAAACAAAGAGAAGGAAATAATGATAAACGTAATTGGAAGCTTTTAATTTGTTTAGTTTTCATTCCAAGAAAATATTCTTTTAGAAAAAAAAATGTAACTATGAAAAGCTGGTAATGCAAGCTTCAAACAACCTAACTACGAATAAAAATTATAATTAAGCTAAGTTAATATGAGGGAACATTTATTTATCTCCATTAGTAATGTGTTTTTTTTAAATTGAATGGCGAGTAATTCGACTGTAGTTCGTGCGTGAAAAAATCTTCACGCTGGCGCTGGTAGGAGATCTATATTTTTCGAAATAATCTATAAAATCGTTAATTCATTTTTTTGTTATCCGACCACATAAATCCATTTGGTTTCAAATTGTTACCATTTACCGGAAACATAGTTTCAAGCTATAACTTTGTTTCTGATCTTTTTTATTCTTTCATAATAAATAACTCATTTAATGTGAATGTGTTTACCGTTACACATTCCTTACTTCTACTATCCTCTTTTTCTTGAAAGTATTCAGAGGTGTCGCATTTTTATTTGTGATTTAAGCCAATTTTAATCTTCAAATACAATTTTTCGTTATAAACACAAAGTTTAATTTTATGCAATTTTTTACTCTCATATTGTTTTAAATATTTCAAGATATTGCGATTTTTGTAGCGAATTAATAAAATGTCATTACTGTAATAACTATCATTTTGTCTCAAGTCAACAAATTATTATAATCGATTATTATTATTATTATTATTAATTTAACCTAAAAAACCGCTCGACCAAATTACCCGTCTGTGAAATTACCCGCAACCGGTTTTAACGGAAAAGCCACAAAGTGAAAAAAAATAATTGTAATTGAAAAATATACAGTACACTTAAAAGACGTTTTTATCCGATGTCGATCTTCAGTGCATAATAGCGAGTAGTACCGGTAGTGTTCAATTCTTCGACATTTAAACGCTTAATTAAAATAAAATAATGAAGGTCTATTAATGTATTTTCTCATACGTGTTATTTGTGCTCGTAGTATACTATCTATGTATCAATTTCTCGGTGATGGTAATAAAGACCGTCTCTTTGCACCTCCGAACATTTTTAAACTCACCCGAGCGAGTAACTACAATTAAAAGTACTATAAAGTATTTCTGTTTTATGGATGGAATTGTGTGGAATAACATGTTATTCCGAGATGCTTTTACTATCGTCTGGTTTTAATAATAGGGATGCGTTCCACGACATAAGACGTCGAAGTTTTACAGATCTAATTATTCCGAGCTTTTTTCAAACAAACATCGCCGGGGCTTTGGGAAGAGTTATTCGTTTACACGAGACTAAATTAAGATTTTTGAAGTAAAACAATGTCGATAAAATTAATTATCACGCACTCGCATATACGTTGCTTTTATGTTATTTATAATGGTTGAGTTTGTATTTTTTTTTTTTCGTTAAAACACATTAAGGTATCAAAACGAAGTCGTTAAGTCGATGGTTTGTTTTAAAAGTAGAAAAATATACAAACGTGTAAATGGGCTCGTGTTTATGAATTTCTTTTAGTTGGAATGTTTATGTTTCGAAAACTCTTATTTATTCCAAATATGACTAATAAAATATTTTTTATTGTAAGGATTTTATTATTATTTTTTTTTTTAATTTACATATTGTTTCTACTATTGTGTTTGGCTGCCTGACCATAACTGTGGGAATGGAATCTTCCAGAAAATCTTTCAAAAAACAAAACTTCATTCAAAGCCAACATGTGAAAAACATACAAAGTCGGACAATTCACTAAATTGTCGATTTAAAATGATGTGTTTTGTGAAAATTAGATTCTTTTTATTAACGAAACTGTATTTTCTCATTAATTTTGTGCTTTAATTATTTCCGAAGTTTTCTGTAATAAGCGACATTTGTACAAAAACTCAGTCAACCACATCATGACGCCAATGTTTAATAACATAAATATACAGATCTATAAATGCTTACATCTCGATAATAATTATAAATGCAAGTGCATTTGCTATACGAATGACGCTAATTAAAAGGCTACGTTTTTCCGGCGCAGCGTTTCTTACGCATTTAAATGATATGCAATTTAGCAATAATTCCACAATAAAATAACAAAGTAATTTATTATTAAGCGACAGTAATTAAGGCCACAATTTATTAACTTGATGCGAAGTGTTCGTATTTGTTTTGTACTTGCATAAATATCGGTCAGTTTGTTTGTTTGGTTTATTTTATGAATTATCGTCGATAATTGGCTTTGATCGATGCTGAGACGCATTTTTATAATTATTTAGCGTTAATTTTTCAATTTTAATTGATTCGATTCTATTTTTAAGTTATATCCCCGCATTATAAGGCACAGTATAATATTTCGTTCGGCAAAAACTAGTCCGGTCGTTCATTAATAAACCTCAAGTTCACAAATTTGACATATCTGGAATTTAAATCATGGGCACGCAACGGCACAAGATCGTTGTCGCCGTAATGGACATGTCTTAGTTCTTTCGAACGTCAGCAAACAAAAGGCGGTTTTTGTGACGGGCGGTCGTAGACAATGAGGACATTTTTCTCTAAACAATGTAACATTGTGCATGTTTACTTCGATTTATTGAAATTTCACAGACACTGAGATAGGGGGTGGTCACGTTTCCAGGAGCGAACGTCGTTAGTGTAAAGGTGCCATTGTTTAGTTTAGAAATTAAATGCGGGCAAACTTTATGGAACACCCACCTATATTTTGGAAATTTTGTCTGTGGAAAACGCACAAAAGTACTAAAAAAAAAAAAAAAAACTAGGTCAGAATGAAATAGCTAAATAATATTTTGAAACATTTATATATAAAGAAGTCCATTATTCTTTCTTGTCCGTAACATATTGCGACTTGTTCAGCTAATAAATAAAATCGAATGCAATATATGCAATTTAAACATACGACTCTGATCAAATAAATACACATACATATTGGAATTATGCGCGTATCAATTGAACGGGGTATGACAGGTATAGGGAACGTTTATTATGTTAATGGTACCATTCTGCTGATTGCGTTTCTCGTCGTAAGGTATTTTCGTCGTTAAATTGCATGAAAAGCCGGTCGGAATTGTATATGAAAAGGGGTATAAATATGTAAGTGAATAAACATAGATCGAAACTAGTAGAATATATTTTATAATTTAAACGGAATAAATCCGATTCTCGGGGATAAAACTCATAAATAAGTTGGCTGACGGATGATACAAGACCAAGGCCACACACACCAACATAATTCTTCCACCTATCACAGCTATCTGCAGATAAAACATGGTAGACAAGTCGAACTTTCTGTGAGCAATTTATGATTTTAGTTGCTAAGTTGGATTTCTCCAAGTTACACCCGAGATAACTATTATTTGAATCATACTTCATTGAAAAATGCAATTTTTATGATTAATCGAGGATTCGTGTTTAATTGAAAACTAATTAAAGTTAATCGTCGTGTTTGCACGCGTGTGCACGATTAAATTGCCCATTCTTTTCCTTTTAATTTGCCCTTTACTGCGATGACCTCCCATAAAGAATAAAAGAATTCGAAAAAGTCCGATTGTAACTCAAGCAACTCCCCACTGTTTTCGTTTACCAGGAAGGACCGGAGGTGTAAATTATAACGCGATGTTTGTTTTTTTATGGGCCTGCACCTGAATATTTTGTTTGTAAATATGGGACCTTTTGTTTGGCCCAGTGAGGGGCGCGACGTGTTGGTTTACGAAATGTTTCGCTTTTTGTCCGGCGACTTGGACGTTTATTTTTGAAATTATGACGTCACTTTTTCCAACGTGATTTTCAAACGTTTCGATGAACGACACATTTTTTAATTGTTTATCGATTGCCGTTCAAAAAACACTCGTTTTCATAAATTTCAAACGAGAGAAAATAGTTAAAAATTCCGTAAATCATAATACTGAGACATTAATCAAAATGAAATAAACATTTTATTCTTTATTCGTTAATTTTCAATGTATGAAGTTCTAGAACAAATTTTACAGAGAGGACCAAAAATTGTCCTGATACAGTAATTTATTGTTTAATGAACTGCATAGATTTTTTTTCTTAGTTCATTTTGTTTGCAATCCACGAAAGAAATTTGATTATTTGCTTTGGGGATATTTAAAAGGTAAAGTGTTTAAAAACCTGCGCGAAATAGCACAGATTCCTTTTCAAATGCTATACAAAGTAATTATGATAAAGATAATTTGCGATCGTTACAGGAATGTGTAGAGCGGATGGGCGCCATCTACGGGACATTATCTTCAGGACACGCCATGTTAAATACATGTAAAGTAAATGCTATTTAATGTTCTTAAATATATTTAAAATTAAATTAAATATATCAGATATTATTTTTTTTAAATCTCCCTTTTTCGGACGCTATACATCTGAAATAATTTTGACAAATTAGAGTCACAAATAATGTAAGGAATGAAGATGGACAAAGGACTATTCAATCAAAAAATATTTTCTATGGTATGGTAGGAAAAAAAATTTATCGTTCAAATTCACATGACCTATTTCAATCGTGAACTATACATTATTTCTCAGATAGCATTCGCATGCAATAAATCCAGCATTTATCTGCGAAAACTGGAACGTTTAGAATTTATATGTAAGTACAAATAATGTCACGTTTACGATCCCCCACTAAATTAACAACAATTTATGAAACTATACGTTCGCGTTACACGTCCTCCATTATTCCCTTTACCGAGACGCAAGTTCAAGTCTCGAAGAGTAAATTGAGGTGAATATGTTTCCCCCCGAATTTGAGACGACGTAATTTTCTTACTTAATATCTGTATTGGAATTATATGGGAAAGATTTTGAAAGAAAAAAAAATTGTTAGAATTGTTTGTTCGAAAATCTTAATGTCATTTAAAAAGTGTACAAGCGGACTAGATCTTGTTATAATTAAAAAAATAGTGATTAATTTTATTTTCTGTATGAAACAACTGCATACATGAGTTTGCAATATTGACCGAGATATAAATACAACACATAGTCCAGATTAATCTAAATACTAAATATAATTACTTGTCCGATTGATCACTGTTGTAACACTTAACAGTAGGAGGTATGATTTAAAGGCATTTTTATAAAGAAATTTAATACTATAGTCAATAGAAAATTTTGCAAATTTACAAAAATGAAAATACAAAAAAATCATTACGAGGATATTATAAAATTATGTCGTCTTGACTCTTTCCAATTTCTATCCGGGTTAATTAATACATCCTTTCCTTTATCCACATGCATTTTTTAAAATTTCATCAACAATGGTTTTTATTTATTCATTGTTTGTAAAATACGTGTTTCAAAACAGGTCCTTTGTACACCTTACATGAAACTTTGTTACACAATGTTTACATCAAAATAACTTTCACTTTCCTCCTCGGGAATACCGAAGCGTATTTTGTTCCGACTCGAAGTGCAAAAAGTGCTTTTAATCGCGCAAATAATAAACTAGTTTTTTGCCTCAACACAAGGTAAATTATAACGAGTAAATTCAATTAAAATATTTCAATCGCCATTTACTATTCTAAATAAACGAGACGAATATAGGAGAGACCTCAGGAGTGAGTCACCGTGCACATACATATAACTTAATATACTTGCAATCCGTGCAGTAAATTTACATTTACTTGTCACAATTAAACCACTCAAACCTACATGCTCACAGTTTGTCGATAAATGTTATTTATAACTCGTGAACTAGATAAATCTTAACAGATTAAATTATTTGTGAAAGTCGTCCCGGTAGAAAAAATATTCAGCGAATTTAATTCAAAAACAATGTTAACACCCTGTATCGGGAACGACATTAATATCGTACCAAGGCCTTCGCTAATAACATGCATTTGCCATTGTCCGTAGATTCACATTTACTTATCTTATTAATGATCGATAATTACTGGATGTACGTTTTCTAATATATACATGCATTGTTATCTGTCCTCATCGATAGTTGAATATGCAAATTTATAAATGTGCGGAAACAAATCTCCTCCGAAGTACGTATACGGTAATTGATAAGAAAATGAGTGATCTGTTCATATACGGCTCCCGGAATGTACACACATACAACATATGGAAGGAAAACGTGTTTCGTTATTTATAGACAAGCTTAATGTATAACAACGATCAAAATCGTAAATTATTGCCTGGGTTTGGATATAATTATGTAAGCCAACGCTATACGAATGTCTACTAAAATATTCACATGTTTAATTAATTTTCGTAATTATTCTTACAATTGGTATTTGTTATATGTATAATTTATAAAAATGCCAAGTTAAATATTCCTACAATTCACTGTACAGTTTCAATTACACAGATTCGGAACTTTTCTGTTCCAAAATTAACAGAAGACTAATAATAATAATATTTTAACAGTGTTTTGTCAAACTTTATCTAGGAAATATTAAAATAATTTAAATAATTTTTTTTAATGATCTGTCGGCTGTTATTATTAAAATATTATTATTATTTAATAGATACCAAAATATACACAATGAATTTATAGTAAAATTTTATAAAAATTGATGATAGAGGAAAAATCTATCGTCGAGAAGATAATTCGTTAGATAATCGATGATTGTGGCTTCGAAGTTCATCCATCCAATTTATAGTCGGGATTGAGTTCAACGCGACTTCCACTTGTTGAGACATCTCAAAATCACAGAGAGAAAGATTTTCTTTCAGATGTATGGCAAGAAAAGTTGAAAGAAAACCCGTATTTAAATATATTGCAATATTTCGATTTTGAGGACTGTAAATTATTTAGAAATTTGTTTCTTAATTTTAACCATATATTTTCTAAACGATAAGAAATCATCTCGATTTAACATTAAACTTCCCCGCCTGAAGTCCACTTTTACGTTCGTTCCGTACATAATTACCAACATAAAACGAATTTGTATGCAAATTTTCAAATGGAAATTCTTAAAGAAATAAGCAACTACTTTACGGTTCGCCTATCTCGAGTCGCGTTACAAACGATTATGAAACGATGCCACTTGGCATCATAAAACGGCGCTTTTCGCAGAATCCGAACGAAAACATCGTCGTGTTTCCAGCGCTGACGTACGGAAAGAAGAAGACATTCGATGAAATCTGACGTCCGTGCAATTTGTGTATGGTCTGACCATCGTTGGACGTTTCAACGAAATCGAATTTGTCGGTGAAGGTGACGTCGCATCAGAATTGATTATCGTCAAGAATATCGCCGTGGTTGATACACGCCAGTGGCGGTACAGAAAGCTACAATATTTCCGAATCACAGTTGGGTTATTTTCTCTTAATAGACAACAAGTAATTATTGTCAGCTAGTTGAATTTTGTCTTGTAAGTAAAATTTCTAGTACGTTGAGCAATAAATTTTTAATTTTATTTTAAATTTATACATTCAAAGTTTTATCCAAGCTTCGCAAATTTACCGTTTCTATCTAAAGACGAGTAAATTAATTGGAGCGAAAACTCTTTGACCGAGCTTTACCATATGTTCAGTTAATCATGCCAAACATCTAGACAGACGTGAACGATAAGAAACAACGTTGAAAATTCGCCCGGTTGCGTCCGTTGGGGTACTGCGACGCGCACATGGAACGATCTTATCGACGCGCATCCATCTCAGGTATAAAATTAAAGGTTCCCGGAATCCCTTAACGCGATTTCCTATACGCCTGTCACATGCTGTTGGTTTTAACTCGGTCGGTCGAATATTGATTCTGTTTTGGATCATTTCTGCACGCCGGCAGATTAAAGCGTCGATAGATCAATAGGTTACGACGTGTCTCGATGGGAATTTTACGAAAAATTATCGCGAAACGTTAGTTGATACCGATCGTTAACGTCGTCGCTTGTGTAATGCTGGATTGATGTTTCAAAGGATTTTTGTTTATGTAAACGTTCGTATGCAACATTTCTCTTTGAGAACAGGCGAGATTAGAATGATACAGATTTTATTAGTTTGGTTTGTGAGATGGGAATTTTTGTCGAAATTCGCGAGAATTTTATGGGTTATTATGGCAGGTTCGCATAAAATACTCGTTGTATGTCAGTGACCATTCGGTATCAAGATAAGAATTTACAAACATCAGGAATGTCCACCAGAACCGTGAGAGTTCACCGAATGGTTTGTTTAATTAAATGTTCAGATGTTATGCTTTCTGACAGACTCGATTAATTCAAGAAATTATACAACAGAGTATACAGCTATTTGTAGTCACCTAGTTGCAACCCTAAAATGGGGGGTTCACCATAACATTTTTAAATGGAAAGTGGTATTTTGAAACCTATCATTTGAAAGATCTATGCTTTATAGATTTGTTTGAATTTTTGAATTCTGATCATTACTTCCCGAGTTAGTGAACTTTGAATACTCAAATTTTCTTCATTTTGTATGTCACCTTGGAGATTAGTTGCTTAAAAAATACTGAAACAGGTGAATTTTCTTTGCCCCAAAATTTTGAAATAGCAAGGGGTATCTACGGTTTGGAGCAACTTAAGTTTGGGGTTCGTGGAAAAAGATTTTTAAAAAACAAAAATTTCGACAAACTGACTTTAATAACTCGATGTTACCTTAAAGACTGCGATATAATGGATATTACATATACTTATCTCTAATGCGCTGAGCTGTCCTTTTTGTTGTTACTCAGCTGGTTTGTTCTCGTAACTAGTATTTCGGTTTTTGTTAGTTACAGGCCCGGCAAAAAAAATGAAAAAATTTGAATATTCACAGCTCAATAACTCTGAAAATAATGATCAGAATTCAAAAATTCAAACACGTCTGTAAAGCCCTCTTTCAAATGATAGGTTTGAAAAATACCACTTTCCATTTAAAAATTTTATGGTGAACTTCCCCCCATTTTAGGGTTGCAACTAGGTGACTACAAATAGCTAAAACATTTGTCCACCATTTGTTCCAAAGAAAATTGCCCTGTCTGAACGTTTTTTTTTAAAGCTTCTAAATATCTGAAAACGCGTCTGTTTCGTTTTCGGTGGGCCACTCTGTATATATTATTAAATGGGACAGTCTTAGCTACAACTTGGTGAAAAAAAATCTTTTTTAAACAGTCTACTAGCTCAAACCATAATAGAGGACTGACTACTGGAGATAACTTTTTTAAATTTTGTTCGTTTCAAGAAATCAAAGTCGTAAATATACGTTTGTCGTAAATTTTAAAACTTCGCGCAGTATACTTTTCCTTTACAATCTTCGGTCCCGAACCCTAATACACTTTTTATTTCCTTTGTTTATTTTGCACAGTTTCTTCTGATTTAAATCGTACTTAAAGTTTATGCATATTATCCTCGATCGTGATCTGAATTTTGATCGATTGATTTTCACATTCCCTTTGAGTGCAGATGTATCAATGTTGTGATTTCAAACAGGTGATTTCGATGGCCTTCCTTCGGAACAAGTCATCGTTCTCGAGATCTCGTAATTTGCAAACATTTGTTTCGATTAGTTTGACTGACCGGTAAAAAAGTGCGTAGTGAGTTAATGAGTTAGAAAATCTGAAAATAGCTACAATTGAACGCGGTAACTGACCATTAAAATAACGACGTTAAAATAATGAATGTTGCATTTTAAGCGATAAAATCCGACGTCGGAGACTATGATTGAAGTTTCGTTCCTTCCATATTCTCATTATCCGCGCACTCGAAATTTATTAATCAAATGTAAATCCAATTATTCAGTAGCTTAGTGTACTAGATAATTGCACGTCAAATGGTAATAAACCGCCCGAGACACACGTAAAATATAGACTACATATTTATGAGCTTTTCCAATACAATCTCAATTATTCATAAACAATTACCGATACACGATGATAAATGTCAAGGTCTACGACGTAAATGCAATAATCTTACTTGTCAGAACGAGCTGCATGTGTATTTGTCATGTATGTATATGGAGTCTTCGTGTCGTAACCGCGATCGGTAGCTCATTGCGGATTTTTTAACCGGCGCACTCTGAAAACATGTTTTACATAGCGACTCGTTATGTTTCTCATTCTATATTAGATGCCTCGCTCGTTCTTGTTTGTAAGTACTAATGCATACACATCAACATTGAAAAAATACGCGCATCTAGGAAGTTGAATATGCAGATACATTTATTTTATAATGAGATCTTTGAATTATTCATGATAGAATGGATTGTTATTCTCATTTGGATATTATTATAAGAACTCGAAGTACTCCGAAGCCATTTTCAGTCATTCAACGATAGATATAATGAAGTTGTTAGCTCGTATCTAATTTTAACTTCAAACCTATTGCTAATTAGTTTGTATTTGTATATATACAAAATGTAAATGACACAAAAATAATATTGTTGACAAATTACGAATAATACAAAAAATTTAAACATAATTTTGTCATTATTTTATTTACATACATTTTAATTCTCGAGCGTTCAACGGGTAAACAATTAAACACATTAACGCCCAAATCGGTTTATTAAATAAAACAATAGATACATTGATCAAGCACTCATTTAATATATAAAAAAATTGTTATTAATAGCCTTGTTGATCGCCGCATAGAGTTAGTTTGCTGTTCATTTAATCATATATTCTTGCTTCATGCGTCCTTGTTTCCTTTAACTTTTGATTTTTTACGAATTGTACATTCAAATTATTTTCACAAGCCCAAACTTCAATCTTATGCTCAGCGACAACGACCGTCAGAAATCTGAAAAAATAAATTAAATACCAATTTGAAAAAAAAATATTTGCGAAGTCCTCTGCGAATTCTAAAAAAACCAACTGCACGTATTAGAATTGTTTTTCAGCCTAATAACTGTATTTATACTGCTTAGTTTTGTCATCCTGGTATTTTTTTCAGTCTTGTGTAAAACTGTTGATTTTCTTTGACGTTCAGAAATTAAAAATGTAGAATACAAACAAATTAATAGCATTGCGACGATTTTACTTTAATGAAATATTTGTCGGTAATTACAAACCGAATTCGTGAAAAATAAACGCAAAACCAACGTCGGGTCCTTCTTCCTCGACTGTTCAATGAGCTACTTAATAAAAATAATTCGCTCCCGTGAGACGAAAAATTTATGCTGACGGTCTTCATTAAATCGGAATGGGATTCACATGCCGAAACAACGGCACACACAGGTAGATCGGATGAGAAGTGACACGAATAAAAATACCAAATGGGGTGGGCCGATTTTAAAAGTATTAGACGTTATTTTTAAAATTTTGAAGTATTTGTAGTTCGTGGGAATAAATTCTTTCGTCTCGAGCTCCTTTCTTTAATTAATAAATTATTTCCGTCATAATAATGAATACTCAAATTGTGATTGTCTATAACTTACATGTTTGTTTTATTTACGTTTGTGGTTATTTTGTACATGCGATGAATTTTTTCTGTGAATTTCATTAAAATTGCGACGCTGTGTATTGAGTTGGAACGGCATCAGCCAGCGTTTGTAATATCTCCGGTTACAATTTTAACATCGCTATCGGATGTACGCTCCGAAATGGATAACTATTGACTCTGCGATCAAACGCTAGTGGTGCAATTCTCCATCGAAGTACTGCTGTCATGTGTAGTTGATGACTGCGTAACATGATAATGCACTATATTGACAAAAAAAAACAGTTTCGCCGTTTGATTGCGATAAACGACAAACTTTCGAATATAATTTGTCCTCGTGCGATATATGTTACGAACATGTTCATATTTTTGTTGTAATCACGAAAATATACACGTGCTCTTATAAATATGATTAAAAAAAAATCAGTTCGAAAAGGTTGGATATAAGGTCCAAATGCTACACAATTTTTAAATTAGTTAACGGTTGATTATCCAATTGAGCCTATTTTATTAGAATTTTGTAAGTGATAACTATATTAGGTTTGTTTATCAAAAAAACATACTTAAATTTTGAAACAATATTTTATAAATTTATTCATAAAATCTGTAACATGCACAAATTTATCTTTAAAACTGCACCTATAGTTCAATATTAATGTTTTAAAATTTTTTTTGGCAAATAATTTAATGAGACACTTTCATGTCCAAAAGTCTCAACTGGAAACGTAATTTACGATTCGCAACAAAAATTTTACTCTGAAACGTAACATCATGTTAACGGACATTTTAATTGTCAAACTTCGCTGCTGTAATTTAAAACCTCAGAGCACTCGTTTAAGTGCAATCTAGGGAAGTGTATGCAAAGTATTTGTCTAATGTTGAGAATGTATTTCAAGCGGTCTACGGATTTGCTCCCTCATTTAAGACAATAAGCTCTGTAGTGGGATTCCTGGCGCCATGTTTCTTGAAATTGTAAACTTTAAAGCCCACAGTGGATTTTTGATGCTTTTAGCAACTATTTTGATAATTTTACAAAGTGTTAATGCAACAGCGAATTAAACAACTTTGGCTATCACGAAATGAAAATGAATGAAGGTTTCTGATACCATTTAAATGCGCTTGTGGAACGTAAATCGATGTTGAATCCACGTTTGAAAATTTTAAATTTCAAGTCAGATGTTTGAAGCGTTATGTAATAGTAATTTATTACATGGCAGGTGCTATTGTTATGGAAAAGTGCGCACCATGATGGTATTTCGAAATTTACATATAATTATATGAGAAATACACGCATGTCTATGTGCATGAATTTTTTTGGTGTGTCATCGATTAATCAATTGTTACGGATTTCTCCTTAATTAATATGAATTTCGAGTAATTAATTTGATTTCATTTCCTTTTCGTTAACATTTCGATGACAAACTACGGAATAACTCAATTAAGCCGGAGTAAGAAAACCAACGTAATGTACGTCTTATGGATGAATTCTAATCGGAGATTTATTCGTGTACGTCAACGTCATTTGCTTCGACTCGTATCAATGTCAGATGCGAAGATAATATCTTAATCGTATGTACGAAACCAGTTCATCGATATACCTGCAAATTTGATGTGAATACTTGTAGGACTTGTAATTAATCCAGTTTTTACGGACTGACAATTAATCGATTTGAAGGTTTTCTCGTACGAAGTTTTGTAATAATTTACGTTCTCGAAAGGGTCTTACCTTGGAATTCTTTATGATCTTAAATTTAAAAAATCAAAAGTGTCTTATTTGTCAAATGGAAAATTATTCTCTCACATGCCTGGCATTTATAACCCAATCGAAGAATTGAGAATACAGGTAAATAAGGCAACAGCTATATCTGGAGGAATCAGGGGATAGTATATATATATAGCTCTACACTTTTTTCCCTTCGACTAATATTTAACTTCTTGAGGTAATTTTCCACCGAGCTCAGTCACTTTTTCAGGTTTTCAGGTTTGCCTTTCTACCCCTCTCCCCTCTATTACGAGTACGTTATATATAAATATTTTCAATAACAGAAAATACGTCGACTTTTTCAATGAGTTGATAAATAGATAAAGGAATATTCATACTGACCAAAAATCGAGGACAAAACAAATTCTATTTTAATACCGAATTTTTATTTGTAATTGTGTTCTTGCTCATGCAACTTTTAATAACATTTTTTCGTAATTCAAGGAGATGGCCAATGTTTTACATTATAATCGAATATTCTTGATTATTTGACCTATCGATATTGATTATTTTCATATACAATTTGATTTTGACCATGATGTACAATATTCAAAGTGTCAATGAATTAATGAAGAAAGGACAATTCGCAAGTGTAATTGACAAGAATGACAAACGAATAGAACGTCTCTACAAACTGAATACACTGTACACGCGCTGTTGCAAATCAGTCTTCGTTTTTAACAAATTATTCGGCTATTGTTTCTTCTTTTTGATGTTAGGAATTATAATCTTTTTTATTAATGTTTTTTACGACGTTTTGAGGATTCGTTTTGAAACAAATACTGTTCTATACGTACATCTTTTGACATGGTTATGTATAATATTGGTAAGTTGACCATATTTCCAAACAATTCCAAGAATAAATTTGATTTTTAGTTTGCAATGGTTGTTATCACCGACACATGCGTTAATACAACAAGAGAAATTAAAAATACGGCGCGAATTTGTTTCAATTTAATACACGCATTGGACAATTCGCTCGAAGGTCAACTATTAAAAGAAGATTTATTGCTGATGGTTCGGCAATCGGCCATGTCACAGTTACATTTTTCGGCTGCTGGTTTTTTTACACTGAACTATAGCACTCTACACGTCCTATTAAATCTAATCCTTTCCTATGTAGTAGTGTTAATTCAGTTTGAGAACTTGTAAAATTTACGGTTTACTACGACACACGTTTGTTATTGAAAATCCAATATTTCACGATTCGATCAATTTTGTCATTCTTGTGTGTGTTTTAAAAAATATATACAGGTGTAACATTAGTGCGATATTCTTCGATATTTCCGTTGTTATGCAAAATACAAAAAATATTTTAAGACAAAAGTTTTTTGAATTTATGGTCTCCACTACGTAAAATTATTTTCAGTTATACGGAGTGTTTCGTTTGTGCGCAACCACTAACAACTTTAGAATTTTAAATGGAACACCCTATATATTATTACATTTTTGAATTTCCTGAGTAA
>JAFFZR010000015.1:0-10016 GCA_018397195.1 Lethrus apterus
AAATTGGAATAGCTATTGACTTTTACTTTTCTTAAGCGACTGAGGTATTAATATTATATATTTTATTCATATGTAAGATACATATTGTGCTTACAATAAAATCAAATCTGTAATTGTTTTTACAGTCCGTATTTTTAACTATTTTCAGGTGCTGCTATTTTATTGAACATAACTATAAGTTGTACCGTTTCGGTGTTATTTGACTTTATTTTGAAAAATGACATTTGCGGTCAAAAATTGTTGATATCTACGCAGCGTAACAAAATAGACAGTTGCAGTTTTGACCATTGTGTTAAGCATGAAGAACTCTCCTTTTGGCAAAGAATTTAAATTTTTAAGATCCACACAAGTCGTGATTTGATTTTTCAAATTTAGAGATCTTCAAACACATATAACTTGATTTTTTTAAACGGAATGGTGTACTAATGTTTACATCATCAGACGCAAAATTAGATCCTCTTTCGATTTTAATGAGGTATATTTTGGTCTATTTCCGATAGTTTTTGAGATATTCGCGATTTTTGTTAAGCAATTGGCACTCGTCTAACAATTTCAGTATTAATATCGTATTTTCACCTCTACATGTTATTTGTTATTTATATGTTATTTGCCGGAATTTGTGTTTACTACGGTTAGAACGAAGTCATAAAATTTAGGTATGAAAATATGTGGAGAATTGTGGACAGAAAAGTAAAAATAAAATAAAATACTAACATGGGGGAAAAAAGAAATACACGATTAGAATGACAGCAAAGTAAGAACTAAGAGATATGAAAACCAAATAAGAAAAAAAATTAGTAAACTTGACTATAGTAGAAATACTTCAAATGTAACAAAAATAATTATATGTATTTTTATTATATTTAATTAAACATAAAATAATGTGTTTTCCAATTGACAATAAGGAAGCTCAAATAAAATAGAAAAAACATACTACTATAACTGAATGATTGTTGATACACTTGAATCCACATGGAAAAATTTCAAATAAATATTAATTATTCTCTTCTTTGCCTTGTAGAGCTCGACGGTTTGCATACTTAATTTCGACGATGCTCAGTTCAAATAAGCGTACCATGTCAAAGTTAGTTTATAAAGTAATCAACTGGTCGTTTGTACACAGGTGTATTGATTCTGGACAGCAAAGTAGGCGTATCATTGCAACCGAGGAAGATCTTTCTCTCTCGTACGCATCCAGAAAGAGCACACGTTTTCAAAACTATTTGCATATAATGATATCATAGCACACAGTTTATTTATTATCCTTTACTACTAACCATTTTATTTTCTTTATAATATTAATTACAAATAGATTACAGTTTTCTATACTTTTATTATAAAAATAAACACAAACAGAACAATAACGTCTAGCAGAAATGGACAAAAATTAAGAATGTGATAAAAGAAGTCACAGAAAAAGCTCGAATAAGGAAGAAAAATAAAAATAATGGATAGATTTAGACGGTAAATAATTTGTCAGCTTCTAAACTGTTTTTAGTATTTAACGTTCTTAAATTTGTAATCTATAACACCCCAAACCTAACGTAATAGTCATCATGATGATTATAAATAAATGAATGAACGAATTGCATACATAAATAAAAAGTAAGAAAAACTTGCAAATAACCTACAAAAAATTTTCGATCAAAATTTAATTTTTATTATTGTTTTTATTAATTGCTTGAAATTATACTTATCTTCTAACTTATTTTTGTATTAAAGACTTTTTAAACAATAGAACTGATCAAAAATCTAATTTTAATAAGATTCCAATAAAGCCTCGCCAGTTAATTCGGAATTTATCTCTAAATAAATTAACACCACATAAACTGTATTAAATTAGAGGTAATTGTGTGGTTAAAAGTTGCAGAATAACATACAACAACGTTCTCTTCTATTATGTATAATAGGAGCCGTTATAAAGTTGAAAATTATTGCCTAGGACACTTTAGCATAAATTCTAGAATTGTGTTTATAATAACATTGTATATTCTGCAAACCTTAGTGGACTCCAATTACGGTTTTAGTTTAATATTAATTAATTACAATGTTGGGCGTCTTTAAGGTAAATCGAAAATTCTATGAACGTAGAGCATAAAACATTCAAGTAAACGTGTGCTATAAACAATTTAGAAATAATAAACAATTTAGAAATAATTTTTATATAATTGGTTAACGAAACTCCATTATTTAAATTAAGAAATAATAAAATTCGAAGGTTTCAAATATTTTTTTTTTATATTTGAAACATTCAAATTTTATTATTTCTTAATTTAAATAATTTTTATGTTTAATATTAAAAATGTTTGGAGAATGCCACGTTGCCAACTTAACAATAAATAAGTTCCATAAATCTTATTTATTTGTAGATTATTGTTATTTTAATGAACGAGTAGATTTAATTTATATTTCGAAGAAACAAAACAAAACGAATAGTTTATGGTGTTGAAACATTTCTTCAAGCACATTTACTTGAAAACGATATTTTCAAAGCTCACAAAGCTCAAAAACTCAAGCTCAACTCAAGTAACACTCGGTATAGCAGAAAGATACCCAACATTTTTAGTTACGAAAAGTACAAGGAAAAAATTGCAAAAAAGGAGGGTTTAGAAGCCAAAAGAACTGTTACTTTTTTTATTTCTTAAATTTCAATTATTAAAAAAATACTAAAATTATTCTTTAGTCAATTTTCATTACTCTTACTTTTATAATATTGATTGTTGATTTCATTGAAATGTAAAATGCCGTTGATATAGCTTCATATCTTTATTTTTCGACATAAATTTTCATTATTTGCAGAGAGGACAGAAACTTTAGAATATGAAACGGGGTTCAGGTGCAGCACTAAGCTTAACGCCACTTCACTCGAAAGTCTTGAGTTATTATAACAGTTTTGTTTGTGCAGATTTATAGTATAAATGTAATAGCAAGGAAATGGTTCATCTGGGAAAACGTTTTTTGTTTATATAATTGTTGTATTTGTTTTCACAAAAGCCTGCTTATCCAGTGCCAGTTTGCAATAAATCAATCGAGCAACTATATATTAATTGTGGATAGGCGTGTTCTTGTTTAGCATTGACCTATTTTCTATTTATAAATTCCGGAGGGTCTGCTCCTTGCCTGAAACCGCAATTAATGTTATAGTATAATTTCTGTAATAAAATTAATTTTAGATGTAAAAAAGCAATACGTTGTTAAATATTCTTGAATTAAAGAAGTTGTAATATTGTAAAATTCAGAGCTTGTGAAATTATATACAGTGTGGTGATAAAGTTTGGAACAAAATTCATAAAAGCGTTCTATGTTTTTAAGAAAATCGCTCGGACAGGTCAATTTTTGTTTTTGAAATGCCGTCTTCTGACGTTAATTTTTTTGGAATGACGTAATTTGTTTTTGCACAATGACGTCATCATAATTTTTTTTAAATGACTACCCCCACTTTTTTCTTCTGTTTTTAATAGACCTTCTTACTACTTAAACGGTGATGTAAAAAAATTGGTACCTTACATAACAATTTTTTTGAATAAATGACACATATAATTTTTTTTCTTTTAAACAAAAGTTTTAATTTTTTGAAGAAAAATGGTTATTTTTTTCAGTAAAGTTCTTATGTAAAGAATTAATTCGGTAATCACCACTTAAACATCAAGGAGGTCTATCAAAAGCAAAAGCGAAAATAAGAGGTGTCATTTAAAAAAATCGAAAATGACGTCATTGCACCTTAAAGCTTCACTCTTCGTCTTAGATACATAAATTACTGTTATTTGCTTTAATTTAGAATGTTTACGATTATTGACCTGTCCGAGCGATTTTCTTAAAAACATTATAAAACGCTTTTATGAATTTTGTTCCAAACTTTATCACCACGCTGTATATCATAATAGAAATTCTTACTTAATATCAACTAAGGATGTCCGATCACTGGTTTCATATTCTATGCGGCATCTAATTACATATTTAATTATTTACACACAAAAATTATTTATTTATTTAAAATATTTATCGTCGATATTTTTTCTCATTTATTTTTACTTACCCCTTAATTTGTTATGTTTACTCTTTTATATAAAAAAAAAAACGTTTATGTATTGATTTATTTACTTTAGGATTTCTTCTAAAAGTCTGTAAAACAGTTTTATTTTTTTGTCCATATATCATGCAGATTACAATTTTATCCAGAATGTTTGTTCGTAATTGAACGCAAAAGGAAGAGATAAATAACTGTATCACGCACATTATCGAGATGGACGAACTTAAATGAGCGACTCACCAATGTTGTGCTGGTCGAAACTTCTCGAGGGCCCTCTTAATCGCCAGACGAATAAGGCTCAATGGCGAAACTTCACAACACGTCAAATAATTATTTTATGCGGAAAATATGGAGATTTTCACCCGGCATGACGTTTTAACGAGCAGCGCGCAGCGTATGTACTACAGTTACCGATCGCTCACGTGCGACCATCTCAACAAAAAAACTTAAAGTAAAAACTATTCTGTACGCCTTGCATCAAATATTTATGATTATCCGAATAAAGTACATTAAAAAAAAAGCAGCTAATAACAATAAAATGTAATACAGAGTTCAATAAAAACATTATCAGAAAAATATTGATATTAATGGTGGGAACTTTTTGAAATAAAAATTCAAATAGTAGTTTTAGTAGCAGCTACTTTATTGCACAAACAATGCTCGATAATAATACACATGTACATACCTAAGAATAAGTGTCTTATTGGCCCTAACAACATATCACTTGCCAACAGAAGTAACAGTAACGAGCTGTCGCGAACAGTCTCTAAATTATAAGGAACATTCACTGTGTTTTAAAAAAGTCTTAACTTATAGTTTGTACTTTCATTATTTACACTAGACACCACAGCATGCCTCTTTCAGAACCAGTACAAGTCCTTTGATGAATCTTGAACCTGCGCTTCTAAACCTGAAGCAATAGAAAATTTATCGTTAGTAAACTAAAAATAAATATCCAATTTCTCGACATTTTATCACAAAGTCTAGCATATTCTTTTGCGTTTTAAATGTTTTTAATGATGCAAAATAATTTTAGTAAATTATTTTTAAAAACATTAATATATTTTTGTTCCTAGACTTTGTAATAACGTATTGTGTAAATTATATGAAGTGAAGTGATCTGAAACTAACTTTTCGACTATCGACGTGTAGAGATGATTTTACAATGAAGTTGCAGTATTTAGAAGGTCGTGATATCCTGTCAAAAGATCAATATTTTCAGTGACTCTACGTAAAAGTTATTGTCTTCATATATACGTGCTAAATTGTGTTAATAAGGATATCTTCAAGTCATTTCCCTGCCAAATATAAAAACAATAAGACTGTTTCTAAAAATACAAAATATCAAAACAGTAATGAATTGTTAAGTTAGACTCTTAATTAAACAAAAAAAAATATATGCCGTAAATATAACAATCTATAAATAATGAATTAATGAAGAAACAATAGTAAATAAATTTTCTCATTTTTGTAAAATCGTACGAATAATTGTCAATATCATTTATTTCTTATAATATAAAGACAAGTTGTTGTATTTTTATCCTTTATACCTTTATAGACTCTCATCAAAATTTAAGTTAAAAGATAAATAAATTTATCATGTAAAATTGAAGTTATGAAATATTGCTTTAGAAGTATGTACTTTAGAATACACACAAAAGCTATTTTATAATGAATTTTCAATCCGTTAACCATTAACTCTTTGACAATGAACCACTTAGAAGACATTTCTATAATAGAGAATTATCACAGTGTAAAGTCTGAAAGCATCAGCTATATTTCGATGTCTTTTTGAACTATTACTTCCGCAGATTTTGACTTGATTATTTTGAGGGAATATTTATAAAATATTTTTTGTGAAGAAAAATCAGGGTGCTTTAAAAGTAAAATTCAGGGAATCTATGTAACTTACTATTCTTTTGAAGTGAGTATTTACAGAAATATTTGCTCCGTTTGCTTGTTTTAAATGGCAATATTTTCATCAAAAGTAATTCACAAAAAATGCACCATAAACTTGGAAAACTACCAGAACTCCTTAGTATGAACGTAAAAAACATTTTTTGCAAATTTCATCAGTTCAGATTTTTTTCCTTGATTCTCAATCCTTCACAAAATTTTAATTTTAACTGACACTTCGTTGCATTCAAAATACTGAACTAAATAATTTAAAAGGATGTGAAGTATTTCGTCAAAATCCTACGAATGATCTTCGATTAAACTCTCTGCGTTATACAAAGTATTACGATATAATGTGAAGAATCCTAGAAATGGAATTTCCATGTCTTCATTAACTACCAACGACTTGTTTTTATTTATATTGGAAACAAAAGATTCGATCACCCACTGTTATTCAAGAGCATGTGAATTGTATGATAATTGGGTCTTTGCAGAATTGCAAAGGGCAAGGTAATTGCAAAAAATTAATAGTCAAATATTGCGAATATTCCACAAATGTGTTTTTCACAGAATCCTTATTTTTAATAGTTCTCGTTTTTCTTTCTCATGCAAATTCAAATTGAAATGTCTAGCAAATTATGTATGTTATGTATATTTTTCACCTGACATTTTTTTATAATTTCTAAAATGCGAGCTTAAGAGGTTGGGTTGACATTTTTCATAAATTTTTAAAATGCGAGTTTCAGAGGTTGCTGTTATTTGCAAAAAATACTTTCTGCTATTTACATATGAAAATTAATTTAATTACATTAAATTCACAGAAAACTTGAAATCGAAAAATATGAATACTTTATAAAAATATATAATTTCAAATTCATACAATACACATCTAAATTCTCTGTCTCAAACTATTATTAAGTACAAATAGTCCAGGTAATTAAGGAAATTACTCAAGAATTGTCGAATCATTCATTTATGTTGATATCTTTCTACACATTTCTTCTTCGTCTTAATCTTATGCCTTTCTACAGTTAGGTGTGAATTAAATGAATTTTTTAAATATTCTAAATCTTTTCTGAATGTTCCATTAAAATATTTCGTCACATTTTTCGATTGCAAATATAACGCTAGATTAAATGATTAACTGATGATTTTTTCGCAGAAAAAAGGATATCTGAATTAATTTATAAGGAAGCCTTCATTGCAAATGAACTGTACTATATCAGTTCGTTTACAGATTTATTTTTAACTCTGACTTTGTCCTCCTCTGCATATCAAAATTGTCGTCTTGCCTTTGCAAACTATTTGTTTTGTCGCTTCAGGAATATCTAACATAAACAACACAAAATTCTTTGTAATTGTACGATAGGTTCATATAGAAGATCGTGTTCGGCGGATGCGATGTGTGTATGCCTTTTGATTCCCGGAATGGCAAGTATGGAGCAAGCAGAACGACACAGCAATCGGAGGGTTCGGACTTACGGCCGCCTGAGATCAATAACGAGTCTGACCGCATCCAGCCAATCCCGCTCTAGATGACCAGAACGATCGCCCCACCGAACGTTTCAGCTCCTGCTTGACCCCCATCGCCATAGCGATTCCGCGAATTCCACGGTAATTGTCATTCTCGCGATGCCGTTTGTTCTCTCGGCCATCTCTCGGCTATTATGCGAATAATCCGTCGTGTTATTATTTATGTTACGTCAATTGAAATAGATATCACACTTTCACTCGGACAGTTGTTTCGTTTTATACGGACTATTGTCGGTATTTGGAATAGAGTGCAAATATCAAATAACTATACTGGAAGTGTTTACATCAATTATAAGTTAATAAACAAGATTTTAATAGTGAAGATGAAATAATACATAATAATAAAATATAGATGTCAATTATTTCCATATCATGCCTTGAAATTATTGATGCTGAGTTTATAGATATTTTGTAATAGAAATTTTAACACTTTTCCAAATTATGGATTTAAGACTTGGTACTCAACAAAGAATGAGCCAGAACTAAAGGAATCATCATTAACCAGCAGAGGAAAGGCTTAAATTTTTTGATACCTACAACGTGCTATTTTACTAAAATTGTCCGGGATAGAACTTGACCAATTTTATCAAATTTTTAAAACCTTACGACTATTTGATAACTGTTTTTTATCAGCACTAATTTTTCAATGCTACTAGACCGAAAAAGTGTTGAAAAAGCCTAAAATGGGTCAAGTAAGTCAACCATGTGATTTCCTGTGTAGAGAATGAATTTTATGTCAATTATAATTTTGAAAGACAATGATTTTTTGAAAAAAGTCGTCAAACTATGCAGAAAAATTAAGAAAATTTATTTTATATCTTAAATTCAATAGGTATTTAAATAAAGATATTATACAAAATCATAAGTAAACTTTTTATTTAAATCATTAAATCTATATAGAAATAAATTACTAAACATGCAAAATTAGAAAGAAAAGATATTTTGCAAATGTCAACTGAAGACAACTGGAACGAGAATAACTGTTAACAATAAATGTGAATGTTTATAAGAAAAAGCTACCTGGTTTAATACTGAGACAAAAGAAATTTTCTACGACAATAATTTATAATTGGTGGTATTTTTTTATCAAAAAAAAAAAAGGAAATGAACATGCCAGTATATAAAATTAACTACGTTCTTCTCCGCGGAAGGACGACGTCGCCATCAGGGAATTGTTGGAAATATAACATCGCCTCTGGCATTGATATCGTCGCCTGTGATCATTCCACATTTGTGTATGTGGAAGAAACGTTTTTCGTAAAACGCCTTGTAATTTTGCGTCAGCTATATATGGAAACCGCGGAAACTTCAATATGTATAAGAGGCGCAAAATAACACGGCGTTCTCTAAAATGCGATTAATCGTTTTTTTTTGTCCTAAAAGTGAATATTTTATCGTAACCATCATATATTACATTTATCGTTGTAATAATGCATGCGTTTCTTTTTTCAATTTAGCGTAGATGTAATGAAATATTTTTTTAAATGTTGGAATCTCTATGTGCTTAGTGCAATTATGAGATTTTCTACTAAACGAATTTTCGCCTAGTCGTTCGTCTGTATTACTTTTTTATACGAAAAAATATTCTTTTTTTTAATTAAATAAAAAGATTGCAATTTATTAAATTACCCATTTCCAAAAACATCTATTTTGAATTAATTATTTTTTAATTAGTCATATTTTATCTTTATTTTATATACATTATCAGAGAATCGACTTGAAATATCCCAAAAGTTATCTATATATTTACCTGACATGGAAGGGTAGGACGAGTAGGGGTTATCAAGTGAGGGATGCTGCCAATCCATAGCTTTACATTGCGCCCCCATATGCAAACGCGAACCTGGGAGCAATAACCCTGAGTACTGTGCCATATTGTGGTGGTGGTAGTCGTGCACGGCTCTGTGATGTTGACTGTATGGGTACCAAGCTTCACCAGGGTGGTAATGCTCTGGATAAAGGTCGGCCGCCGCGTGCCCGTGCGCTCCAACGTAATGTTGACTATTCCAGAAAGACGCCGGAAAGTTACGTGCAGACATCGGCGACGTCTCTGTAACAAATAGACCCAAATGTCAATTCTATTATTTGTTAGAATACAATTTAGAGTTTTATCGCTTTTTACAAATTTATTTTTGTACTTAAACTTTTATAACGTTATCGAAAGTATGATTAGTTTAGCTTAGGCTCCTTATTACATTAAGAAATCTAAATATAGAGTGATTTACGGAAAACTGGTTAGAAAATTATCAGTTTTACCGGATGTCTAGTTTACTTATGCTATTAGAATATCTTCAAAGGAATCATTCCTTTAGCATTTCGGAGTATGCCGAAAGTAGACATCAACTTTCTTCGCAGATGGAACGACCTCTGTTTCATTGTATTTTCAAGTTCTACGCAAAATTCAAATTTATTTTCCTAAGGGCATTTTATTTCTATATCGTCAAATATTTAAATATTATGAATTGCATGTAACTTTTGACAGAAATATGTCTATTTCAAAATTCTACGATAATACCTAAAAAAGATATTTTGTCTTGTTTGAATTTTTGTCATATAC
>JAFFZR010000016.1:0-23680 GCA_018397195.1 Lethrus apterus
CATTTTCTACCGACTGCTACATAAATATACAGGCTGTTCCATTTAAAAGAATCTAATTATCTGAGTTGGCTCTGAAATGTGATGCGCAATTGTTTTTTTGTGTGGACCGTTGTAATCAGCGGAAAAATCACTGCATCTTTGCTAATTTAACCGACTCTGTAGCTCCAAAAATAACGAAAATAGCAATAGTGCGCAGATAACTTTGAACATCCTGTATAAATAAATAATAGGACGGCATTTTTCTAATAATTTATCAACAAGTGAGAAGATCTAGTGCATCTTGTGCTGTCAAGGTTGATTTGTTTCATTCATGTTCAGCTGTTCCAAAACAAATGACACTTTGACGTGACTGCAATTATATTGGTTAATAATAGTGTAGGAATTTAATTAAGGATAAATATTTTTCGAAAAAATATATGTGTAGGAACAGAAGGACGATATCTCTTGACTTGTTTCATGGAGAAAAAGTGCACATAATCCTCAATTTTTAACTCTAATTTCCCTCAGTGAGGAGGCTAGCTTTTCCAGAAATGCCATAAACTCACAACAACCAACTATGATTTTAATTGGAGTCTTTTTTCTTTCGTTCCTTTCCTTCCCTCATAGTAAGACACTTTCGCGTTTCTTAGACGTTATTTTCGTGTAGTTGATTGGCTGGACCAAGCGAACACTTTTGCATAATATTTGAACCGTTTCCTTCCATTCTTCTCTGTTTATCGTTTTGATTTTGATTTTCCCACAATTTAATCCCATTTGTTGTTATAGTCTTTCTTCAGTTTTTCCAATTTTCCTCTTTCCTCTTTCCTCTTGATTAGTATTCCATTGCTTGTCTTGGCATATTATCTCTCTCTTACCTTAATGTATCAATTTCCACTTAAATCTTAAATCAACAGAAAAACGTACCTAGGGGCAATAATTGAAAATAATGGAGGAGGAATTAAATGGAGAACGAGAAAACAAAACATTAAGAAAGATTGAAAGAATATACTCGCTTGATATTCTTTCAATCTTTCTTAATGATTTGTTTTCTCGTTCTCCATTTAATTCCTTCTCCATTATTTTCCATTATTGCCCCTAGGTACATTTTTCTGTTGATCGTTACATTGCTTTAATTTTTTCCACTTTTATTTTCAGACCTACTCTTTCCGATTCTTTGACCAATTTTTGCTGCTTCTGTTCTATTTATACTGTGATCTCTCCTTCAAGTTGCAAGCGGGCTTTATATTCTTCGTAAAACAGTTTAATCGTCTTGCTGTATATTTTGGTGTTCCATATCTTACACATTTATTCCATATTTACCCTATTGTTGGTTTGCTCCAGCAAAATTCGTCGAGAAAAATCCTGCTTGGTTGTTTATTAGTTTCTTATCTATTTCTGTCTTGAGTCTTGAGCAATAATCTTGAATGCCATGCATGAAAGTGTTGGTGCTTACAAATTTTCACATTTACTGATTTCCTTTTTTGGTATTTTTGTTATTATTCCTTCTTCCCATTCTTCTGGCATCCCTTCCTCTTTCCATGACTTGTTGAATAGTTTGTACAGCATTTCAATCGTATGATAAACTTTCGGAACGTCCGTAGGCATGCCGTCGATTCATGCGTCCTTGCCGTTCTTCATTTGCTTTAATATATTTCTTATTGTGAAATTTCTTCCAGCTTATTTTTTCATCCTGAACTAGGCCTTCGTAAGTTCGCGTTATTTCTTGTTGTGGGAGTATGTCTTCAAAAAAATCCTTCCATTCGTATTCCTTTCATTTCTTCTTCACTTTTGTCTGTCTGTCTGAGAGGTTTTTTTGACAGAAATAGAATATAACAATTTTATAGAATTTATTCCAAACTTTACACGCGGTAGAGGTTAGCTTTTAAAAAATTGCACATCACTTATGATACATTGTCTAATTAAAAATGGCAAAATTAAAATTGTTTAATTGACTGTAGAATTAATTTTAATTTATTGACTTTTAGAGGATTTCAAGTTTATAATTATAAAAATAGATTTCAGTACGTAAACGGCACCGTTGTTTCTCATTTAAAGGAAATAACCTCGATATTTTTTGTTCGCTACCGTAGGGTGGCTCTAATTATGCGTCTTGCATTCATACACAGAACATTTGGCACTAACCGAGCATTCGTTCAAAGAAGAGCCGAACAAAAATCCTCTAGGCATATGTTTATGCCCCTATTTTTATTATAATTATAATCGTTTATGTGTACCCGGGACCACCCACTTGATGTGTGCGGAGGATGCTCGTGTAGTAATTATGTCATTTAAATTAATACTGTGATAAATTAACAGATTAAATTAATTACGGTGTCATAAATAGAAATTTGCATAGTTACGACGTTACAATGATACACATTCAAGAGATTTATTGCAGTGTAATGGTCGGAGCTTACAGAAATATGAGCTTTTACCAACAATAACTATAAGAACGTCTGTTTGAAATTTATTGTCCATTTTAACTTAAAGCAAATCATGTTCATTTACATGTCCATAAGTATCATTAAAAATCATGAAAATTAACTAAAATATTTTATCATTAATTTACGGTAAAGCTCGAACACAAATACAGACTGTTCATTAGCTGTGATGGTTTGTGCGTTTGTTTTAAGATTTTAGAATAATGACGAAAACACATAATAAAGTTAGTTGCATTATATAGTTTATGAAAAAGATTTTTTAACAATTGCTTATCTTTAAAAATTAATTTTGGAATTCTGTAGAAACTCGTAAAAAGAATAATAATAATAATAATTGTTATAATAAATGAGTTGTTCGAACATATTCAAACTAATTTAGGTATCAATCACACAATCAATGTCAACTAAAAGAAAGTGAAACCAACACGGAAAGAAAACGAAAAATAGATTTTTTTATAAAAATCGGTAAATATTAGGTCTGTTTGGTATCCTGAACTGGTGTAGAAAAGTGTACACTACAAAATGCAATCCGTGCACTTTTTCGAACTAAATTTTGAGTGAATGTAGCTAAACACTACTTACACTTATTCAGCTCATCAGAAAGAATTTAAGTAACAGCATCAATTTGTAATAAATGTTTAATTTCAAAAAAGTCTGCACCAGTGTACACTAGTTCAGGATACCAAACAGACCTATTATGTGATGTTAATTTCACTTGATGCACGAGCTCCACCTATCGGTGAGTAGCCGAACCGTCAGATGGCTTCTGCTTCTTTGACTCGTAGACAGATATCGCGCATTTGTTTTTCAAAAATATAAAATTTGTGATAATAACGTACAATTAAGAAGGAATATTTTGAACGGCACTACAACCCGAACATCTACTAAGATGAAAGCTTTACAGAATTATAAAGAAAAAGAAGAAAAAGTAGAATGCTGTAGTCTTTTTATTTTACAATAATCCTTGTTTGTTATTTAACCGACAATAGTTCGGGGAATTTTGGGATAGATGGCGCTGAGCTTCATGCATACATTTTGAAGCGTAGGAGTAAAGATATAGGTATTAGCCTTGTTTATATAGATTTTACCCTCTACATAAGCATAGTCATTTACTAATACCCTATATCATTACTCCTACGCTTCAAAATTTATGAATGACTCGTAAATTCGACGCCCTCTATCCGAAAATTCCCCAAACTATTGTCGGTTGAATAACTATAATATATATAAACAAGGCAATAATTATCCAGTGCAAAATTATTTTATCATTTTTATGTACACAATGTTGCCTATGGTGCAACAGACAAACTAAATAGAGTTTATACTTAGACGATTTACATAAACGATCATTTTATTTATAATCACAATTAAAGATAATAAAGGACCCTGTAAAAATATCGTTTTCTGTCAAAACTGTAATAGCGTGTTTATTTTTAGTGATAATTTTTTGACAGTTGTCCAGTAAGCAAAGAATGTTGTGTTTTTAATTATCGCATATGTGCCAAACGTAATAACTAGTTTAATATTTCGCACGAGCGTCGTAGATCTCAGTAAATAATGAGTGAGACGAATAGAAAATGTGCTGCCGTCGATCAAATAGTTCGTAATATGACATCTGACATTCATCAAAACACAAACGGCCAATACGTACATTTGGGTTTTCCACCACAAGCACCAGCAGAAACATGGAATATGCAAAATCAATTGCAGCAAAGTTCCTATATCACTTCATTCAATATACCTACACCGGAAGCTCAACTGCCTTATCAAACCGTAAACGGCACCCATCAGCCTGTCTCATTTAATTTTTCACAACAGAATCAAGTATTTTCAGATCAGTATGAAAAGAACATCAATGGAAATGATCTGTATTCCCATTTTAATATGTACCAACATAATGGTTTGTTCCCTCACCCTATGTCATGTTACAATAATATGAATATTCCGGATTCCTTTATTCAAAATCACGATGCAAATCGAATATTGCACAACAGTCCGGTACATGGACACCAAACACCAACACTTTCACCTATAATAGACAATTTAGTTGGAAATTGGACACCAAACACAAGTGGCACATATTCACCGTTTGGTAATGTTCCACCTTCAAATACATCAAACATCTTTGATAATCAAGATATTGATTGTTTCAATCACCATGATCAAAAACCAACATTACAAGATTATGTTATTGACAGACCACACGATGATCTTCACAATTTTCAATTTAATAGGGATACAAAAAAGCCGAGAATTATCGCTCAAGTAAAACCAATGCGACCTAGTTACTCAGATGTACTTCTGAAATCAGTACCACCTGTAAATAAATCTGATAAACCTGAGATCAAAGAAACCAAACACAAAAAAGACGTGAAAAGGAATCCAAAAAGTGATAAATCTCAAAAAATTACTAATTTTCTCAGTCGTAGTAACACAAATAATGAAATTAAAGATTTACCGATGGAAAAGAACAATCAATTTAATAAAAGTTTCGAAAAATCCATGAAAGAGGGCAAAACCCAATTAAATCGTAAGTGGGTGTCATTAGATAATGTAACCGAATCATTTAATGATTTAAAAACTGAATGCAATGAAACACGTAAAAATAAAAAAAACGATGACATAACTGTAAACAAAAATTCTGCCAAAGTCAACCAACGAAAGTCCAATAAAAATAATAGTGAACCAATTGACACAGATTCTGGTAGTGGTAAAAATGATACCTTTAACATTAATAAAAGTTCGATTAAGAAAGGTGTTAAAGTTGGTCCACGACAAAGAAATTGTGACATGTTTGGTAGTAGCGATCGTCCACCAGGTAAACGGGCTCAGAGATTCAGAAAACGAGAAAATCATGTTCCTTTAGGTGAGACAAATAAAATCATATGTTTTAAAATAATGTGTTCCATTTTTAGGTATTGTCGGACAGAAAGTTAAGTTTTATCTTCGTGGTTGGTGGAAATTTTGTATAGGTTTTGTTTTATGGCTGTTTCATCTGATCTCGGACATTTGCAGTCTTAGTATACATTTAATACGTGATGGGTATGTTACTAAATTTTACGTATTTCTCTCATTTTTGTTCAGCTTCAAAATAATTTTATCGTCTTACCTACCTTGTTTTTAATAATAAACAGATTTTGTGTTAAATTTTTTTGCAATATTTGGTCATTTAAAAAATAATTATAATTATTAAAAAATAATAAATTTAGACAAAATTTTGACAGCTCGTCTTTTGGTGAGATTTTCACATTACAGTTTTGAATTTTTTCATCTTCCGAATTAAAATTGATATTTTAGAACTGTTGATTAACATTAATCCTTTCCCATTCGCTTAGACATCTAAATTTCAATTTACATGGAATGAAGAAAACAATTGTCACAGGGACCGGAATGTAATTGGATTGGAGGATAATTTGGAAGTAATGAAAGTAATTTCTTTAATTGGTTATGAATACTGTAAATAATGAAAATGGCTACACGGTTATATTATTAATTTATTTATAAATATAAAAATTATTTTTGTAAACATTATTAATAATATTAATGTGTTTAAGTATTTCCAATTTATGGACATGGTTTGTGACAAACTGGGCGCTATTCAAGGAAACCTCGGATACGATTTTAAAAAGGATACCTTTGTTCAACTGGATACAAAAAAAATTTAAAAAGGGTAAAGAAAAAGAAGAAAAACGTCCTTTTCTCCGAACTGGTTTGCAAAATAACATCAACATGCCTATGACAGGTGATGAAGCGATGAGAAGATTATTGGCATGTAAAGGAAAGGACCCTTACAGTATATTAGGTTTAACGCCGACATGTACAGACGACGATATTAAGAGATATTACAAAAGACAAGCAGTTTTGGTTCATCCAGATAAAAATAAACAACCTGGTGCTGAAGAGGCTTTTAAAATACTGGTACATGCTTTTGATATGATTAGTGAACCTGATAGGAGAGCTGGTTATGATCGAGGTAATAATATTTTTGTTGTAAATTATTACTAAATTTACTTTTTATCATTTATGTAGGTGTTGCTGAATCTGCGCAAGTAGAACAAGCTTGGACTGAATTAACAGAACTTCTAGCACAATTTCAACAGAAAGTAGAAGCTGCTGCAAAAACCATACGTTGTAGTCACTGTGGTTCCGGACATAAGCGAATTAAAATAGATAGACCTAGTTATGCAGCTAGAAATTGCAGTATGTGTAAAATACACCATGCTGCCCGAGAAGGTGATATATGGGCAGAGGCAAGATGTTTTGGTTTTCTTTGGCATTATTATGCTTGCATGGAAGGAGGCGTCTATGATATAACTGAGTGGGCGGGTTGTCAGAAAAATAGTTTAAAACAATTAAAACCCGATTCTCATAATGTACAGTATCGTATAGCGTTAGGAAAGTATACCGGAACATGTAAGAGACATTGTTCGATGCCACGACCAGATGGAGCGACAAATATCGAAAATTTATTGAACCGTTTTTATGGACAAACGGATAATTTCCAAAATACAAAACGTAGAAATAAAAAATTCAACAAATAATTTTCTTCAATGCAAACTATGCTTAATTTTATTTAGTGATTATAACTGCTGTTTGACTAAATAAAATGCTTATTATTATTAATTATTTCATTTTACCCTAACTGGTCTTACAATAATTATGATATAATTTTATCTAATTTATAAATTTACATTAATTATTTTAAAAAGTTATAAATTATAAAAACGAATGTTAATTTTATATTTATCCCTTCACGCTCAAAAATATTTATCGTGACATTTAAGACCTTGATGTATACATACAACATTTAAGAATTTAACATTTAGCTTTAGCCTCAATATTTGTAAAGATCTATTCAAACAAAATATTTTAAATTAAAGGTACCATATTTAACGTAAGAAGATCGAGCTTGTTCATTTATAATACTTGTGCCAGAACTCCAGAAATAAATAAAACAAGACATAATGATGTCTTCTAATTGCATGACAATGACAATTTCTTATGCTGACTATTACAAGCAGAAAGTATAATATAAACAAACAAGCCTATAAAAGTTGCCCATCTATTAATTGTTAAATGACGTACATAAATGGTTATACTTAATAATGTTTATCTTCTTACACGATAAATGTTTACTTGCGAGTATAAATCGATCATAACAATAAATTGGAATTATAACTGTTCTAAACTACCATCTAAGAAACAAAGATGTGGTATGCATTCAATTGCTGCGTCCAAGTCTTTCTTTAAAATAGTTTTTCGTTTTCCCATTTGTGTGTATTTATAAGTCTCTTTGCCAAGAAATTCAAGAAAAAGCTCCTAAAACAAATACGTTATTATTGAAGATTATAAAATTGCTATGTATTCACCGTTGCTTTTGTTGTTAAGAACACTGCATCTTGGCTAATAATGTAGCAATCTGGGTCCATTTTCATTATTCCTTTTACTCTTGCTAAAGGTAGCTTGAGAAGTTTTTGCTTTTCAGTTGAACCCTCCTTTAGATTTGATTTATTGGGAGATTCCGTTTCTAATGGTTCGTTATTTTCGACAATATCAGGTACAATATCTTCCGCTTCTTCCATTGTGAAAATTTTAATATCAAATTTCCAAAAATTATAGGTTAATGTTACTACATTCTGTGTGAAGTGAGAAACAAACTTTTAAAACGGGGCAATGGTACCAAGCTAATATTTTTCGCTAATGTCAGATTCTTTCAAATTTTTTGTAATCTAATAAAATATATTTATTAAAAAAATTTTTGTGGGTAATGGACATGTCGCTCTATTTAAATTATGTTTTTTTTTTATTTTTCCATCTCGGGTACATTGTAAATTGTAATGTCCTCTATTAGTCTATTAGGTGTGTTTCAACAAATGATTCGGAACGATTCAGAACAATTCCGAATATTTCGATCTATCACAGAGCGACTTTCAGGTGCTTGAAGTAAGTCGCAAATGAAATTTAATGTTTTTATTGGCATATGAAATCCCGAATCTTTTTGAACTGTTTGTTGGAACAGACCTGAGACCTATTATTTTCCTTTTGAGGTTGTTGAATGATGCAAACGATATCTTTAAAATAATAAAACCTATCTTCTTTTAATAGCCAAGCCAAGCATAATTCGGATGTCTGCTCCTTCATAATTGTGTTTCAGAATTATTCGTGTAAGAAAAAGCAGGGCGTTTGTATTAAATTTCTGAGCAACTAATTTAACCGACCTGTATCTTCAATACAATAAGAAAGTTACCATGTAGGAGATAGAAAATGGACACCTGTATATTACGTTATACAGAGTTTTAATATTTTTATATCTCAGGTAATCTATAAGGATGTAAATAACTAATATAAGCATTGATATCCATACACTGGTGTAAAATGTATTGTTACTTTTAAACGCAACGTACAATTTTGTTACAATTCTCTATAATTTGTATTCGTTTAACTTTTCTAACGAAGGACCCACGGTGCCCCAGTGGACTCTCCGCCTATGTATGTAGATACTTTATTCCTGTTGAGACGATAAAATGCGATAAAAACTGAATTTATTTCTTTATTATCTCTTGAAAATAACTTAGACGCTTCTAATTTCAAGTTAACTTATTTATACATGCAACAAGTTTTACATTTTGACTTATGATTCGATAGAGCTTTTTATAGAAAACATAAATATCCATATCTTATGTAATTTTATATATTCCTCACAACGTAATCTGATGTGTATGAGTAATAAATGAAATAATTTCTTGCTATGATTTTATGAATACAATTCCAGTGTGATGTCAGCGCCTCTGCTGTCCGAATTTATTGGTAAATGAATCCCATCGAACAATGCCATTTTCGTGTCAAGTAAATGATTAGTGTCTTCTGTCAAATGCCGTACGATTTCATAAATAAACAAACGTCTAGAATTCCACAAATCTTTTAAAAAGACGTACGGTTATCTTTGTGATAGTCTCAGTGTATTGTAAACGTACAAACTAGTTCTTCGTGTTCTTAGCCAAGCATCAAAGTGAAGAGTATTTTCGCAACTTATCGCCGAGTAAGGTTCTTTTCGAGCGATGTGCATATAAAATTATATTCATTATTCATTCATTTTACAACATTTAATGTTATTTTAGCTTATTGTTTACATAGCCGGTTTAAACGTTATCGAAATGGCGGTCGATTCAAACAGCATCTTGTTTACACAACAAATTATATACAATCCTGCCCCAATATCTTTAGTAATTATGTGAACGACGGTTCGCGTTCAGTCACGTTATGGATCCGGTGTTCCAAAGACTTGGAGATGTTACAATACAGCGTCTTGAAAAACCCAAAGACAAAGTGGGATCGCAAACTAACAGTGATACTCTGGAAAAGGAAAGCAAAGATGAAAAACCCAGTGACAGTGTAAATATCGCCGAGATTCACGGAGGCATCAAAAGAAATTTCGAATGTATAGCCGGTCCCTCCAATCATAAGAAAACTAAATACGAAAAATGTGATATTAAAAAACCAAACGATGACAACAGTGCAAATTCATTTAGTGACGCTGATTTGAGCGACTACGATACGGATTTCGATCTGGAATCGGACGAAGACATCGGCACTATGAAATCTCAAAATTCAAACTTTGAATCTGCGACGTCTGAATTAGAAACCGAAAGCACCGACTTTTTAGAAAAATTGGTGCAGGAACCTTTCGATGATGAGAATGAATTGAAACCTGTCGACGAAATTAAGACCGAAATTGATGATTATGATTATGATATTAAAGAAAAATTAAAGGAAATGGGTGAGATTAGTTTTGAAACTGTCAAAAAGGGTGAAAAGCCCAAGAAAACTGAAATTTCTACTGAAAATGAAGTTGTCGTTACACCTGCTAAAAAACCTGGTATGTTTAGATATTATTTTGATTTTTTTTTTAAATAAATTATAGGTATATTTTAGCCTTTTTTTACAAAACTTGTGATGCAGTTTCATGAATTTTCAATGCTTAACATATATGCTGCCGAATGTATTTAAATATTTTTCATAATTGTAGTAATTGATTTTTTCTGATACTAATTGAAATTATTAACTTTTGTTTTCTGTTTATTTTTTTTCTTAAAGACATTGAGACAGTGGGAATCAATGGTTTTTCTGTAGGTATTCTCGATGATGATCCAATGAGTGAAAGAAAAGGTGGTAATTTGAGAAGAAATATCAGAGAAGTAATGGACGAAACAAAATTGGACGAATCAACCTTAGCAGCACAAAGACAGGAAATGGAGCGATTGAGACGAGTTCAAGAACAACAGAGACTGATACGTGAAGTACAGAGACAAATGGCACAAGATAGGGTGATTTCCTTGCTCCAAGGAAGTGCACCGAAAGCAAGTAAGTATTAAGTTTGTTTTCCGGTGTCGGTACTTTATCGTTTTCGTAATAGGCACTTCAGGAGGACGGATAGGAAATACGGTTTTAGTTAAATTACCAAATGGACAGACTAAAACTATGACGAAATTGTCAAAAAGACCTTTTGAATTGGTAAGGGTTCCCAAAAGTGCAGTCCCTCCTAATAAAAGCACAAAAAGTCTAATTGCAATAAAAAAACCACCGGGAAATTTAACACCTTCAGTTAGCATAGCACCTGTTATGAAGAGACCACCACATTTTTCTAGGCCACCGAGTGATACTGATAGTGAAAATGAAGAAATGTCATTGCTTAGAAGACCGATGGCACGACCCAAACGTGAGTGAATTATAAATTATAAAATTTATTGATCTCATTCAAAACAATCTTTTCATATTTTCTCCCTGCCCACTAATATACCAATATGACTTCTCCATAATATCCGTTGGTTGTAAATATATTTTATATTATAATTTGCAGCTAAAGATCCGGTTCCCACCATTGACATATCATCTGATGATGATTGCATTGTGGTTTCGGAGTCGGAAAACGACCCTGGTGATGAAGGTGATGATCCCAGCAATTCTGGAATGCACACAAATGATGAGTTCAACCAACCGGACGAACTCGGTCGAGTTGTCGTTAATATTGGACATCCTGATGGCGAATCGGACATATACATAGCTCCACAAATTGCTAGAATCATCAAACCTCACCAAATTGGCGGAGTTAGATTTTTATTTGATAACGTAATTGAAAGTATATGCAGATTTGAAACATCGACAGGATTTGGTTGCATTTTGGCTCATTCAATGGGTTTGGGAAAAACTCTACAAGTTGTTTCCTTTTCTGATATATTTCTCCGTCACACACCTGCCAGAACTATTCTGTGTATTATGCCAATCAATACTTTACAAAACTGGCTCGCAGAATATAACATGTGGTTGCCAACAGAAGATGCCGCTGCAAATAGTCCATTACATGCACACGGCGAAGTACGGCCACGAAATTTTAATTTGCATGTTTTAAACGATAGCCACAAGACTTTAGTGGCTCGAGCTAAAGTTATACATGAATGGAATGCAGCAGGAGGTGTTTTACTAATAGGTTATGAACAATATCGACTTCTCTCTTTACGAAAACATCCGAAATCAAGAACAAAAAAGCCTGTTCCACAAGAGCCTGTAGATGACGATAAAAATAAACGACTTTTTGATGGTAAGTAATTAGCTGAATGCATTTCTATATACTTTGCTTGTTATTTTTTATTTTATCATCATTAGAATTAGACTAATTTCTTTTTATTTAATAAATAAAATATCATCAAGAAGAACAGTTCATTGTATTAACAAATAATGCTTTTATTTTTAAAACAAAATTTAAAGTCAAGGAAACTCTTTACAAGAAGAAAATTAGTTCAAAATTCAATTCGTCGATTAAGCCTTTAAGTAGTAATCTGTGTTCTTAAAAAAATTTCATACTAATTAAGTCAAATCTCTAAAAATTTATCATGATTCATATTTTATGATGTAATTTTTATTATTTTAGAGGTTCATGAAGCTCTAGTAAAGCCCGGTCCAGATTTAGTTATATGTGATGAGGGTCACAGAATTAAAAATTCTCATGCCTCAATATCTCAAGCTTTAAAACAAATGCGGACGAAACGTAGGGTCGTTTTAACTGGCTATCCATTACAAAATAACTTAATGGAATACTGGTGCATGGTGGATTTCGTCCGACCAAATTACTTGGGTACTAAAACTGAATTTTGCAATATGTTTGAAAGACCCATACAGAATGGTCAGTGTATCGACTCTACGGAATCTGATATTAAGTTAATGAGATATCGAGCTCACGTTCTGCACTCTTTGCTAGTTGGTTTTGTGCAAAGAAGATCACATACCGTTCTACAAACAGCTTTACCACAGAAGGAGGAATATGTCCTTTTAGTTAGAATGACTGATTTTCAGAGAACGCTTTATGAGACGTTCATGAACGAAGTAGTTAGAACACAAACTGTTCCAAATCCATTAAAAGCATTTGCTGTATGCTGTAAAATTTGGAATCATCCGGATGTTTTATATTATTTTCTTAAGAAACAAGCCGGTGGTGATGCTGTAGATATTGATTTGGAAGAAGTGTCAAATTCAACCGCCTCATCTAATGATTCTGCTGCAAAAACTAAACGAGGTTCCAAGAAAAACGCACCAAAAGGTAAAAATGCCGGAAAGCCTGCGGCGTCCGTAACTCCATATAATTCGTCTGGTGATCAGTCTGGAAAAACGTTACCAAAATCAAAGACTATGCTTAATAAAAATACAAATGCCCAACAGAATACACCTAATACAACAAACACATTTACGCCAATTCAAAACCAACCAGTCACACAAAGTAATACCATCCTTCCCGGGTCCATTCAAGCAAATCTTCAAAATCCGTCACCAGCTACAAATCAAAATTTCCCTAATCCACCTGGAAATTTTGGAGAAAACATTCAAGGTAACTTTCCAAATAATATGAACACAGCAAATACACAAACGCCAATTTATAATGAAAATAATTTTTCTCAAAGCACTGAAAATTCAAATTTCACTCGTGCAAATCCTCAAAACAATTCTCAAGATGGTCAGTATCAACAAAATAACCAGCAACCAGTAAATATTCATCAAAGTCAAGATTTTTTGCAGAACAATCAGTTTGGAAATTTTTCTTCGAACAGCCAAGCTGGAAACTTTTCTCAAAGTAATCAGTCCAGTAACTTTACACCAAAGCAGCCAGGAAATTTTCCTCAATCAAATCAAGCAAACACAGTACAAGATGATAATTTTTCGAATTTTCCTCAGAATCAATCTGGCAGTAATTTTCCTCAAGGGCAAGTTTTTGCACAAAATAATCAGCAACATACATTTCCTCAAAATCAACTTCTGCCAAATAACCAGCAAGATAATTTTCAGAATAAACAATCTACCACTTTTCAAAATAGTAATTTTTCACAGAACATTGAGTCTGGCAATTATTCACAAACTAATCCATCACAAAATTTTCCTCAAAACTTACAGCATAGTAACATTCAACCTACAGCGCATCAGCCAACTACTTTCATGCAAGGCAACCGACCAAATAGTTTTAATCAAGCAAGTAGTTTCAATCATGGAAATCAATCTGGAAGCTTTACTCCAAATAATCAGCAGTTTAATCAAGAAAGTCAAACAACTTTGTTGAATATTGACAGTAGTAATCAGTCAGGTAATTTTCAATTAAATAGTCAAGGTAGTAGTTTTACGACAAACAGTTCTGTTAATTTTCCACCAAACAGTCAAACAAATGTTTCTGGTAACTTTCCACAAAATAAAGAATCAAGCAATATGCAATCGAATGTACCAGAAAACTATTCACAAAGTAATCAGCCATCTACATTTCCAACCAATCAAAGGGAAACTTTTCCTCATAGCAACCAAAGTGGGAATATTTCATCATCTAACAATTACCAATCTGACACAAATTCTAATTTTGCGCAAACCGGTAGCTTCACACGTTCTAATCAGTCAAGTTTTTCTGTAAATCAACCCATAAATTTTGCACAGAATCAACCAGTCAATTTTTCACAAAATCAACCGGCTAGTGTAGTGTTAAACAACCAACAAAACAATCAAATTGTACCTATAAACCAACAAAATTTTTCACAAAATAGCCAGCCTGGTAATTTTTCAAATAATCAGATTTTACCACCAAATCAACCAGGTAAATTTACACAGCAGTCGAGTAATTTTCCACAAAATAAGCCTGTTAATTTCTCACAGAATAATCAGGTTAATACTTTACCACCAAATCAAAGCAGTTTTTCTTCAAATCAGCCAAACAATTTTGTATCGAATTCATCAAATAATTTTAGCTCGAGCCAACCTGACAATTTTCCATCAAATATTCAGCTTGAAAGTTTTTCTCAAAATAAATCTAATGTTACAACAAATAATCCACCAAATAATTTTAGCACACAGTCTAACAGTAGTCAATCAAGCTATGTTCCAAATGTACAAAATAAAGTTTCAAACAACTCGTCGGTTACTTTTCCACAAAACAATTCACAAAATCAATCGGCTAGTTTTTCTCCAAACAGTACCACTAACAATCAACAGTTACCAACGGCTGGTAACTTTCAGAATTATCAACAGAATTTTTGGGGCCCACAAGATTCAAATTTCAAACAACCTAATGAATGCTTCAATAATTTTAGGCCTCCTTTCAATCATAATCCTAACGTACAACCATGGATAAAGAAAGAAGATGTTAAACCCATCATATCAAATAACATAATTACAAACACTATCAAGACCGAAGGTGGTGTTTCAGAAACGAAACCTAAAATTAACATCATCAGTGATATTAAATTAAGTAGTGGTAGTGGTTTTGACATGAAAAAAATTAATATATTAAGTGACATTAAACTGGAACCAAAAAGGGAATTTGACGACGTAAAACAAGAAAAACCGGATATAAAAGATATTAAATTTGATCCGAAATTGGAACCGACGGAGGAAGATCTTAAAACAACTTCAGATATGACTCTCGTACCGAAAATCCCCATCAAGGAAGATACAGGCATTCCTTATGACTGGGTTAGTAATATTTTAATTAAACATAAACATAAATTCATATAATATTTACAGGCTATAGAGTTGTTGAAAGATTATATTCCCGGTTGTATAGAAAATTCTGCAAAAATGGAAATTTTGTTTTGTATAATACGTGAGAGTATAGCTCTTGGTGACAGATTGCTGGTTTTCAGTCAGTCTTTAATAACATTAGATCTAATTGAACAATTTCTTCAAATGAATGTTGTTCCTGGTGAATCTCATAATTGGGCGAAAAATCTCAATTATTTTCGTAAGTCGCGTTATAAATGATCACGAGTTGTTACAAAAATTTTAATTTTAGGATTGGATGGTTCAACGAGTGCACTAGAGCGTGAAAAATTGATAAACGAATTCAATTCGAATTCAAAAATTTATTTATTTTTAGTCTCCACGAGAGCTGGATCTTTAGGTATAAATTTAATTGGCGCAAATCGTGTTGTTGTTTTGGACGCTTCTTGGAATCCTTGTCATGATACTCAGGCCGTTTGTCGTGTATATCGATATGGTCAAAGGAAACCATGTTTTGTTTATCGCTTGGTTGTTGATAATTGTTTGGAAAAGAAAATTTATGACCGACAAATAAATAAGCAAGGTAATTATTAAACTGTAGAAAATTTCTACTAGTGAGCGCCTAAGCCTAAAGTATGAAATAAATTCAGTAAAAGCGAAATAAATATTTTTGGATAAAATCCTCAAACAGGTCGATTTTATTTGATAAAAATACACATTTTTTCATTTGTTTTTGAGTAATGACGTCATCAGTTTTTTTTAAATTGCAACTATTTTTTTTATTAATTTTGAGAGATAGTTGAAATCGACTATCATGCAAAAATGTTTATTTTATCAAATAAAATCGACCTGTTCGAGGATTTTTTCCCAAAATATTTAATTTCGCTTTTACTGAATTTATTCCATACTTTAGGCGCTCACTGTACATATATTGGGGTTCCCTGTATAATAAGTAATATTCATAAATCAAATATTTTTTAGGAATGTCGGATCGTGTTGTTGATGAATGTAATCCAGATGCTCATTTGACAATGAAAGATGTAAGTACATTGTGTTGGGATGACGCCGAAGAGGGAGACGTAAAAGACTGGTCACATTTTAAAGATAACTATATAGATGTGGTATTACAAAAAGTTCTGGTACAATATGGTACCCGCTTCAATAAGGAACCTTTCCAACATGAATCTTTATTGGTCGATCGAAAAGATAAACAACTATCGCAACAGGAAAAGAGGTTGGCAAAGAAAGGATATGAAAGGGAAAAACAGGCAGCAAGACAACCAGCATACAGTGTCGGTTCAGCATCACGAGGTCACAGACCTGTTGCTTCCGTTCGACCAATGCAACAAGGAGGTGAAAGACCAACAAGGTGGATACCCGCTGAACATTGGCAGAGACAGGGTATGACAGCGCAAGAAATGACGTTACCTTTAGATGTGGTCATTCCAACCAATCAGCCTGACAAGGGAAACATTGTTTTGAAGGCTGGTCAAAAAGTCCTTGTACTTAAATCACCGAAAGGCGTTTACATGCAGCTTGAAAGTGGAAAAATAGTTGCCATTAAAACTGCCATTAAAGTAAGAGGGAAAGCTGAAGAAGATGCTGCCAAAGTGAAACCAAATTTGCCACCTGCTATAAAAAATAACTCTGCAATATCAGTATTACCTCAAAAGCGTGCAGTAAAGCCTTTCACGCCTGGTATGTCAAAATTAAATATGCGCAGTATTAAACAAGCCGTACCAAATTTAGTGTCGCGAATACAAAGTGTGACTAAAAAGGTACAGTTGGCCAAGACCAAACCCTATAATGTAGGACAGGAAATTTCACGGGGTGCAAGTCAAGTTAAAAGTGAAACCGAATCTCATCCAAGCAGCAGCGATGAAGAACGAATGCACGTTGAAAAACGACACTTCAACTTTGCAAAAGATTCTGGGCTCACTATTGAGCCTAGAATAAAAGGTAATGATAATTCCAGAAGTGAAATATTGGAGCATGCTCGAGAGCTGAGTAATCTGGATGTGGAAATTGAACAGCATAATACAAAGTCAAAGAACTATCGACAAGGTTATCCCAAAACTAGTACAAAATCGTCGAGTTCCGCTTTAGAACAATTAGAACAATCTACATCTGCAATTATGTCTGATCCAAAGCAACCTTTCCAGGTCTAGAAAACGTGTTTAAAATTTATTCCAAATTTTATTGTGTATGTATTTTATAGGAGACTTTAGATAGTATCACCAGTACTTATCCAGAAGAAGAAAAACTATCTGATACAAGTTCACATGCGTCAACAACGCATTCTGCACAACAATCATCACAAAGTATATCATCGTCGTCAGATCAAGAGGTCATTCCAGTAGAAGATCAATCTTATCAACAAGATAACGAATCAGTAACACCCAGTAGTTCTGTTCCACTAGTGGAAACTATCAAGAGTGACATTCCAGCACCTGATTATGGGTATAATAACTATTATGGTTATAACCACATGCAACCATATCCACCACCTCCTCAAGGATACCCTGCGTATCCACACCAGCCACCATATGATATGATGGGTTATCCACAACCTCAACAACCACAGTACAATTATGGAATGTACCCTCCACAGACTTATCCTCCTCAATCTCAGTATCCACCTCAGGGTCCTTATGATTATGGCCAACCCCAACCTCCAGTTTATAGTGGATATCATACCCCTTATCCCCCGCAGCAGTACCCTCCTCCCCCACCGCCCCAAGGTATGTATCCACCCCCAGCTCCCGGTTATCCTGAATATCAATATAATCATGGTCCTCCACCACCCCATGCTGGTGCAGCACCACCTCCTCCGGCTGCTCCTTACTATTCAGGGCACTGAATTCAAAGTCTTATTTTCTTCGTAGTGCAATTGATTCCTATTATTTTGAGTATTATTATGTGTTTTACATCTGTGTTTAAGAAATTTACAGATTTGCATGCTATTAATTACCTTGTCCGTTACAAGTTTTAAACGATTAGCATTGGACATTCTCAACAATACTAACGTGACATGTGTAGTATGGCAATCTCTTTGCTTGTAGTTGTATGAATGTTTAAGATGTATAAGTGTATTTTGTTTCTCTATTTGTGTAGGTAATTTTATGATTCTACATAGAAATGAACTGATTTTTTACTTACATAACAAGATATGTATTACAAAATATTATATCTTTTGCATTTATGTTTAAGGTAATTGTAATTGATTAATAAATTATAGTGGTTATTTAACAGTTTTTTTTTTTATTGCACAAAAATCTACATAGCGTAGTGTATGCCCATAATGTTACAATTTAAATGCTTCTGTTATAAGTTACCTATGAAGCATATAACACTTCATAAACAATATATTTTTGAACTTCATGTGCAGTGCCATCTAACCCAAATGCGAGGAACTATAACCGATTTAAATAGATCACTGTAAAAAATGGACAACCATATGTCTAAACCTTTTGTTTTTTCTTGATTATCATTTAAATCATGGCTTGAATGATAGGGGGTAGTGCTTCCCAGGTGACTTCGTTCAAACCAGTTTAAAGAAAACTAAGGCAAAACCGAATGAGCACTAATTCCAGAAAATCAATATAAAACAAAGTTCACTGGCAATGCGTAGACGCGCTGTGGATGGTGTTCTCGTTTAGTAAACGCTTTCGTTCTTCGAGCCTAATACGTGTATGACACACTTTGCACATAAATTGGCATGTTTAAAAAGAAATAACATGAAAATATTTTCATTTAGTTTATTCAGATAAGCACTCGCCACACATGAAACCACACGAAACCATAGCCTGACTATATGAGAAAATGTAATTATTAGTGCCATCTATTAGAGTCATATTAATTTACAACTTATACATTTGTCGCATTTGGGTGAGAAGTCGGGAGGAGTGATAACTATAGTTGATTTCATTTTTCTAATTATCAGCGCCATCTATTAGAGTCATATTAATTTACAGCTTATACATTCCTCGCATTTGGGTTAGATGTCGGGAGGAGTGATAAATATAGCACATTTCATTTTATAATTAGCAGCGCCATCTATTAGTCATATTAATTTACAGCTTATACATTCGTCGCATTTGGGTTAGATGTCGGGATGAGTGGTAAATATAGTCGATTTCATTTACTAATTAGCAGCGCCATCTATTAGAGTCGTATTAATTTACAGCTTATACATTCATCGCATTTGGGTTAGATGTCGGGGAGAGTGATAAATACAGTCGATTTCATTTAAGTGACTACACCTGATATCAATGCTTAGATATATGGTTCTTACTTATATAATCCAACCACTCTTGTCATTAAATGAACACACAAGATTTTAATATAAATCATTTAATTATAATTAAACTTAATAAAAAAATACTATAAAAATAAGCACAACTTTTAAACAAAAACACATCTCATAAATAAATGCAGTACAAAATTAGAAGATAAATTCAGAGAATTCGATAAATAAAAATGGCATTCAAAACAAAGCAAACTTCTTTTTCTTTTTATCTTTACTATGCACTATGGAAGATTCAGATTCGTCGACATCCTTATCAATATCTATATTTTGAGCATTCTTCGATTTATTCTTCTTCTCTTTCTTCAGTTTCTTTTTTTCCTTTTTACTTAATATTTCCGGGTCGGACTTGAGATTTTCGTCACGTTTGGACGCATATGTATTAAGGGAGTTGCATATGCTGTCGTCTTCTTCAGCCTCTCTAACCCTGTCCATTTCGAGACATTCTATTATTTCATTACGTCGCTCCACGATATCTACAAGTCTGAAAACATGTATATATTAAAGTGATAATGAATGGTTTTAAAATCATACCTATTTATCAGTTCTTCTTCCCTGGCTTTGTCAGAATCTGTCTTGTTAGCTTCTGGTTGTAACATCAAGCACCTAATTTGATATTCAACGTCTGCATGCTCTTCTTCTAGTCTTTGTTGTCTTTGCCTAAAACATGTCGATAATAAATAAATTACTCGTTAATAATTTTCAACTTACAGATACATCAACTCTGCTTGTCTTCTACAAAGTTCATTTTTTTCATTGACAACTTCGAAGAGTTGCAGAATTAAATCTTCAACGTCAATAGGAACACTATCTTCAATATTATTTTCTGGACCTTCACATCGATCTCTGATAATTTGTTCTAACCGAACACCTTGCTTTTCAAGTCCTTGTTGTTGCAACTCGATTAAATCTAACTCCCTTCTTATTTCAGTTGTAGGTAGTGCTTTTATCAGTCTCTTTTGCGGTACAGGTCTAGATGGCGCAGGGCCCTTTTTACGTTTCCATTTGCCATATGTGCTTTTGTTCGGAGTGTAACATGCGTAATCTTTATGCGAAAGTGGAGGACCTATCAGGTTAAAATTTAGTGATTTTAAACAAAATTATTTTTAAAGCTTACTTGGTGGAGTAAAATATTGACTCTGTCTGGTCCTATTGACTTCATCTTTGACGATTTTTTCTTTTTCCCATTCATTATTTGAATTTTCATTTTCCACGAGATTTTCTTGAGGATGTTCGTCGTGGATTGGCGAAAAGGTCGGTACGTTAGATGACAGTAGAGATGATAAAGGTCGTAATGTTGATGATAAAGGTGTAGAGGTCGGTGGTAGAGGAGCTTTTTTACTTTTTCGCGTTTTAGGTGTAGCCCTTGGGGAATGTTGCTGTAAATTATTTTTATTACAACTTCTTTTTGAAAAAAGAAAAACTAAAAATCAGGAAGGGAAGAAGAAATTTTAGTTTTCGTGGAAATATTGTTTGTTTATAATTTCATGTTTCTTAAAGACTCAAATAAAAGATATATACAGTATGTCCCAGATCGAGTGGGATTGCATGGGTAACTTTTTTATCATTGAAGAAGGAGATTTGGTTAAATGAGCAATGTTTTGCAGTTTTATATGCTGATTAAAAATTTGTTTGAAAAAGTTCAAAATGTCGAACCCGTCAGAAGTTATTTTAAAAAAACTAAAAACTGTCATTTTTTTGTATGTCAAATATCTTCGTAAGCATAAGAGATACGAAAAAAGTTGCATATGAAAGTCACTGTATTCGATGAGACCAATTTAAAATTGGTGTCGAACAAAAATTCAAGATGGCTAATTTTGTGGTACTTTTATCAACTTCCTTAAGTTAAATGGGCGCCATATTGGATTTGTAGGTTATTGAATAGAATTTTTTATTCTCGTTTCAACGATATAAGGTAACGTATGATTGAATAAAATATACCAGTAAAATTAATTGTTTTTACATTAGTGGATCGAAACAAAATTTATTTAAGAAAACAAAACTTAATTCTAATAATCACATGAAATGTTCAAAATGCTAGACATTCTTAGCTAAACATAGTTGTAGCTGTATTTACTTCCATATATTTTATTCTTTAACTTAGGTAAGTAGATATACTATGCGGGTTCTGGACCAAAAACGCGGGTTATTTCTTATGGAGGTCCCAATTCACTTTTTAGTAGTAATGGGTGCGCCTTTTTTGGTTTTTTGACCCGGACCTTTGGCCTTGACGCCCACATGGCCGATGGAGGGTTTGACCTTGACGTTTTTGAACGCGGGAGGTCCCAATTCACTTGTTGATTTTAGGGGATAATTTAGGGTTTTAGGGGATGATTTTAGCGGATGATGATTTTACGCGAAACTAACTCCGCGAATCTGATCCAACCTGCGAACCTGATCCAACCTGAGTGCGAACCTAACTCAACCTGTTAGGTTCTCCTTCGAACCTAACTCAACCTGTTAGGTTCTCCTTCGAACCTGTTAGGTTCCCGTTCGAACCTGTTAGGTTCCCGTTCGAACCTGTTAGGTTCCCGTTCGAACTTGTTAGGTTCGCGTTCGAACCTAACTCAACCTGTTAGTAAAATCATCCCCTAAAATCAACCCCTAAAATATCATCCTCTAAAATCATCAAGTGAATTGGGACCTCCCGCGTTCAAAAATGTCAAGGTCAAAAACCCCATCGGCCACGTGGGCGTCAAGGTCAAAGGTCAGGGTCTAAAAACCAAAAAAGGCGCACCCATTACTACTAAAAAGTGAATTGGGATCTCCATAAGAAATAACCCGCGTTTTTGGTCCAGAACCCGCATAGTATATCTACTCACACCTCTTCGAAGGGAGGTGCCGGACCACGCGAAGAGGCTTAAGTTGCGTCGTGCACATCTAGCATCGGGTAAAGGTAAAATTTAGTAAAACATTCTAAGTGTAAAAGACACCACCACCTGGCCAATTCTTACAAGGGATTAAGCGTCGGAAGCAAAAGGAACCGGCCAACTTTCCGCCAACGCCCGATTCGATTTGAATTTTTAATTTTTGAAGCTGCCACCGGATTTAAAAAGTAAAATTACGAACGCTCCGTGTGAAAAGTAAGCCTGTGGATCCAATAAAAGACTAAAGAATTGTAACTAATATAAGCTTAATATAATTACGTATACAAATAAAAGCAAATATATAAAAAAATAAATTATGTACAATTGTAAGCATCCGCCGATATTAGGAAAGAAATATATTAAAATTGACTAAAATTGAATAAGAAATTGTTCCTTTGTGTGTACATCAAATTGTATTAAAATTCCTTCTTGACAAGTTGCAAAGAAACACGTAGGGCAATTTATAGAGAAGTTTAGACGGAATATGGACGGAGACGAAGAACAAATAAAGAGCTGGAAGCTTTGTAAAATAACATCATATAAGAAAGCGCAAAGGATTAGATGAGTGAGACATACAGAAAGATTGGAAAACGATAGAATGAGAAAGATGGTACTCAACAGGAAGCTAGGAAAGAGAAAAAAAAGAAGACGTCGAAGGAGATTGATTGAAAAAACGACCTACAAAAGATGGATACGTATGACTGGAGACATAAAGATTAGATTAGATAAGATTAGATTCTTTATTGGTCCAATAAGATACATATGAGTACATAGGACAAGTCAAAACATATTAAAACTTCAAAAAACATACATACCATGAAATCACTTAAATAAACTAATAAATTCATCAATACTATATATACAGTGCTCGCAGAGCAGATCTTTGAATTTTGTCTTAAACAATCTGCTATGCGTGCACTGTTTAAGATCCCGCGGGATCAGGTTGTAAAGCCTCACACCCAGCGATAAGGGACCCTTTTTTGTAACACATAGTTTATTATAAGGTATTCTGAAGAGATTCTTTGCTCTTGTGTCATGGCAGTGAAAGTCAGAGTTTTTAAGAAGAT